>CAJQZJ010004801.1:6481600-6499204 GCA_907164525.1 Lophiomys imhausi
AAAGAAAGAAAGAAAGAAAGAAAGAAAGAAAGAAAGAAAGAAAGAAAATAAGGAAAGGAGCAAGGAGAGAAAGAAGGAAGAAAAAGAGGGAAGGAAGGAGAAAGAAGAAAGGAAGGAAAGAACATGAGGAACTTTCTAGAAAAAGAAATGAAAGAAGGAAGGAAGGATAATAAATGTTAGTGAGGCTACAGAGGAAAGAGACTCTTTGGGTTTTTTGTTTGTTTGTTTATTGGTTATTTTGTTTGTTTGAAACACTGTTTCTCTGTGTAGCCCTGGCTGTCCTGGAACTCACTCTATAGACTAGGCTGGCCTCACACTCAGAGACCTGCTTGCCTCTGCCTCCAGAGTGCTAGGATTAAAGGCATATACCACTACTGCTAGGCTGAAAACAGAACTCTTTTTAAATTAATTTTTAAAATTTAGTTTTAAAAACTTTGTTGACCATGTCACACATGTATATGTTGAATGTTTGGTTACTCTGAGAGTCCATTATATTTGCTCCCCCTCCTCTCTCTCCCACAGAAACTCCTCTTCCCAAAAAGTTCCTTTCTTCTTTGATGTCTTTTTTTTTTCAATTCACAGAATTTAAATGTGGTCAGTTGTATGAACAAGAGTATTGTGGAGTGAGGGTGGGGTCAGTTAAAGAGAACTCTTGACTACTACTGTTGAGAAAATTAATTAGAAAAGACATTGTAAACAGTATGGAGATTCCTAAAATTTAAAATTGGAATTATCATATGAACAAGCATTCTCAGGACTGAATATACCAAAAACAAATGAAATTAATGTCTAAGTGACATCTGTCTTCCTATGTCCAATGGAGACTTATTCACAATAGTCAAGAGTTAATGATTTAATGAACCTTGATGTTCATTATCAAGTATATGCTATGTGTAATGGAATGTCATTCAGCCTTAAAAAATAAAAAGACTAAGTCAAGTCAGTTTTGGAATATAGATAAACATAGAAGACATCATGACATAAAATAAGCCATACACAAAAAATAATAATCTCATGTACATAGCAAATATAAAAATGTTAAACTCACATAAGCAAGGTTTTAAAATGTCATTCCCAAAGGCCCTGATACAACATGTAGTAAAATGGATGCAGCTTCTCAGGAAAAAAAAAATCAGTTCTGGAGGCGTATCATTGTGCACTATAATAATGTGTCATGTAATTGACAAAGACCCAACCAAAAAAGATAATGATGAACATAAATGCAAAACTTCTCAATAAAATACAAACTGAATTCAAGATCACATTAAAAATACCACTAACCATAATCAAATTGGTCTTGTCCCGGATATCGTTAGTCAAATAAGTCATTAATAAGTCAATAAATGATACCTACTGCATAAATGGATTCAAATAAAAAACCACAGAGTTGTCTGCAGAAAATACCTTTAACAACAGTCAATATTGCCCCATGAAGTAAAGTTCCTAGAGAATCTAGGTATATGGAGATATACTTGGACAACCCAGCATCATGCTAAATGGAGAAAACTTAAAAGATTTCCACTAAAATTAAGAACAAAACAAGTATGTCCACTGTGTCTTCTTTTGTTCAACATTGTGCTTAAAATTGTTGCTAGAGCAATGAGTAAGGTAAAGAGATAAAGGGATACAAATAGGAAAGAAAAAAGTCAAAATATGCCTATTTGCACATCATATGCTTCTATACATAAAAGACCTTAGAGATGCCACCAGAAAGCTTCTACAGCTGATAAAAACATTCATAAAAGTAGCAGGATATAAAATAACACACGTAAGTTACTAATCTTCTTATACACAAATGATAAACATACAGAGAAAGGCATCAGAAAAACAGTTCTATTCATAATAGCATTTGAAATGTTGGAATTAATCTACCCAAGTGAAAGAGTTGTGCAATGACATTTTTAAGATACTTTAAAAAGAAATTGAAGAAAATATGAGAGGCTAGAAAGACCCCATGCTTATGAATTGTTAAGATTAATATTGTCAAATGGTGTCCTGGAGGTCCCAAGTACAATAAAATCTATCACTATTACTCTTTGATATTTACCAGAATTTGATGATAATTCCCTATTGCTGAAGACACCACACCTGATGGTCACAAATGGGGAAAACTCAAGTTGGACTGGTAAGGATGCTTTCTTTATGCTGGTCAGCTCTCATAGTACTGAAAAGTGCTATGTAGGCTTCTGGAGGGGAAAAATGTCATCAGTCTTACCTAGCTGTGTACACTGTGAACTATAATAATGACCTATATGGCAAGATATGCACATGGGTCATAGTGGCATGAATGTTATGGGACAACCAACTGCTTTCCAATAATATTCATGGTTGACTCCTGTGGTGGTTTGAATGGGTATGCCCCCATAGACTCATGTGTTTAAATGCTTGGCTATAGGGAACGACACTATTAGGCGGTATGGCTTTGTTGGAGTATATATGACCTTGTTGGAGGAAGTAAGTCACTGTGGAGGCAGGCTTTGAGGTCTCCAATGCTCAGTCTGTGCCCCATGTGGCACACAGTCTCCTTCTGCTGCCTGAAGATCAAGACGTAGAACTCTTGGCTCCTTCTTCAGCATAGTGTCTGCCTATATGCTGCCATGCTTCCTGTCATGACAATAATGAACTAGACCTCTGAAACAGTAAGCCAGCCCAATTAAATGTTTTCTTTTATAAAAGTTGCCATGTCATGATACCTCATCACAGCAATCAAACCCTAACTAAGACAGCTCCACAGAAGAGAACATTGGCCACGTACAAATATGACCCTAAACCCATGGTTGAGGAGATTACATGCAAGGGTTTAACCTACCATTATTCCTTTGCTAAATGGTAATAATATCAAAATCCTCTCTAAATTCATGTCTCTACCTGAAGATTAATGACGCTTTAAGACCTCCTCACAGAAGGTTCTTTGTGCAGTGGATGGTGATTAATTGATGAATTTACAACTGGTCAAAAGTGTAGAGAATAATTAGCTATGAAATGGTTAGCCACACACACATAGCATATCTACATCATCCCAGTTGTCCAAAGCTCAGGAACCATTAAGGAAGAGAGTTCTGAAAGATTGTAAGAGCCAAAGATCAGGGAGAACTGGAATGAAATAGTCTTCTATACCAGAGGACTGTGCATTCATAAGCTCACAGTAGCTATGGTTACCTGGACAAGACATGTACAGGATTGAAGCAATCAATATAGGGTGCACATCCTTATGAGATTACACCTCTAACTAAGGAGCTATTGATAGCATTGATGACTTCTTGGGGAAAGTGTTGTTCATGGTAGGTCAACATAGGCAGATATTGAAGAAAAATGGGTTATTAAGTTTTTAAAATGTACTAATAAATATATTATCTATGTATATTCACTCAAAGATAAAATAAGAATTTTTTCTGTGAATAAAATTGATATATTAAAAGAATTAAAGGAACAAAGTAAGTCCCACTTTGAAGGCAATGAGTTGTTTTAGGGTTGTTTCTCTTTCTGGTAGCTTAAACTCTGATGTCAATGGAATTATCTCTGAATTAAAACATCCAATACACTTTTACCTTTACTCTCATATTTAGTAGTATTATGCATCCTGGAACCATCTTCAGACCAAATGCTTCATTGAAAAGTGAAGTGTAGTGATTGGAGAAGCAACAAACCAATTAGTCATAAAAGAAGCTAGCCAAAAAACTTTTAAAGCATCCTCAGCATTTCATGCTAATTGTTCATCAGCTGACTTTGTTTGTCATTTTCAAGTGCAGGCTATTGAAGCAGAAATAAGATAGAAGCTACAGAGACAAGGGAAAAAATGGGGAAGTCAAGACACTGATGGAATGAAGTGGGAGATTCTGCATGGCTCGAGTGATTCTAAGGCAGTTTGTCTCTCGTTCCACCAAAGCTTCTTGTAAGACTGGTAATTTCCAGGTGGAGGAAATTAAGCAAGAGAGGAACCTAAGTCAGAAAACTTGCTTGAGCACTCTGGCAAGCTTCGCCCTATAGACCTCTTTGACTACATATTAAATTTCCATTTAATACCTTAAATTATCTAATATAAATATAATATTTAAGCTTGTGTGCTATTTTCTTAGCTTCATATTTGACAATATGCAACTGCAATTTAGCAAGTACCCATTTTCCTTAGGAAATTCACAAGGGGAATCAGGTCTCTCTATGATTTAGTTCATTTCATAAAATAAATCCCATGTAGGATGAATCCATTGGGTTACAGATTACAAGCCTTCTTATCATTCATGGTCCTTTTGTGAAGCACATTGGGGATATGATCACTGGGGACAGAAGTTCCTGTGTTCATCTACTACAAGGTTTCCTAACATTTATAATATAAACTGGATGTTATTTTTCTTCTTTCTTTATGTGTTTCCCATCTATCTGTAAAAGCTGTAGCATCTCCTGCATCCTCCCCATCAGGATAGGGGGATCACTCCACTATGAGGACCTTCACATTTCCCACTCAAACATGTTCTGAAACCTTGGCTGAAAACCCTGAGTTTGTTTAATTTGTCTGACATTGACTTGCAATCTCCTGTTTCACCTGCCAATAGATTGTAATAATAAATTATATTTGTTGAACTTCTAATTCCATCTCCTCTTCTTGTAGGTTTCATTCAGTTAAATGCTTAGACACCTTAAGCTGCTATTCCCTTCTGTGCTAACGTATGTGGTCAAATCATCCCACTGTTATTCCCTAAGTCATAAAGTAGAGGCCATCATTTTGGATCTTCCTATCACTTCCATCTCAGTAATTCCATTCTCAAGTATTTTTTGGAAGGAAAAAAAATCCACCTACACAAGGAGTACTTCTATTTAAACACCCTTTCAATTTGTTTTCACTGCTATCTTGAAAAAAAATGTGTTTGACCCCTTAACTGAGACACACCATTAAGAGATGAGAGGAACATCCCTTTTGTATCTGAAAGGTCTGAAAAAAATGGGTTCTAGGAATCATTTCTGAGGTGTCTTTCAAATAAATAGTAGAAGAAATTCAGCAGAAAGCAGCAACATATCGAATGTCAGCAGAGAAATCAGGCGTCTCAGTCTAATTGTAGCTAAATTCAAACTCTACCAACGGTAGCCATGGCACTTCCTCAGGGTGCTCTGTAAGGTACAGGGTATCTGCAGCACAGGTTGCTAATTTTAATTTGTTCAAATGTGTTTTGGGGACAGCTGGCTACAGAGGTGACAGAGTAACACAGTCTCTGAGTGCAGGGGGGAAAAAAGGACAAATGTGTTTTGAGGCCTTCTGGTGGCTGCCAGCCCAGAGTGCTCAAGGAAATACTTCTTGACAATAATTGTAAGAAAAACACCAATGTTTGATTTACAGAATTTGACAAAATGGAAAGCCTTTTCTATTTGCCAGGAAAAGGGGAGCAGTGGCTGCCTTCATCTCATGATTTAATGGAGTCCTAAGTGACAGGTAGGACTGAGAGAAACTGTGAATGGGGCCCCAAATAGACTGCCAAGCCCTTCTAACTAACAGCCACTGTATTTATCAGGGAATATTGTTTTTCTTTTTTTTTTTTTTGTTTTTTTTAAATACTTTTTTTTTCTTCAAGTTACATCTCAGTCACAAAATTGTTTTTCAATTTGTGTGTTTGTAGTCTTTCCTGCCTTTTCCTGACTTATTGAGTTTTCTGCTTGCCTTTTACTCTAGTTTGGAAATTATTCATTTAAAATATTCTATTAAAAGGAGACGTGAACAAAGACCCACCCTTAACCCAGAAGCTCTTTGCTGAGAAAGGGAAAAATCAGCTTTCTCCAGTGGCAGGCCCCATACCCTTTCCCTTCAGAAAAAGGCAGGCCCACCAGGGATATCAACCAAATTGGCATATAAAGTTATAAGACTAGGCAGTTCCCCTCACATTAAGACTGCACAAGGCAACCTAGTAGGAGGACAAGGATCCCCAAAACAGACAAAGGTGTCAGAAACAGCCCTCACTCGCTATTAGGAGTCTCAAAAACAACTAAAACAAGCTACACAACGATAGCATATATTCAGAGGGCCTAGGACAGACCCATGCAGGCTCCATGATTGTCAACAGTCTCACTGAATCCCTATGAATTTGTTGATTCTGTGGGTTTTCTTACGATGTGCTTGACTCCTTTGGTTCCCACAATCCTTCTTCCCCCCTCCCCCCTCTCCACAGGATCACAAATTCTGTCTAAAGTTTGACTGGTGGGAGTCTGCATCTATTTCCATCAGTTTCTGGATGGAGCCTCTCTGATGATGATCATGCCAGGCTCCTGTTTACATTAGAAATCATTTCTATATTTTGGGGAGTTTTGGGGGGGCAGACATGTTTGGTTCTATCATAAGTATCTGGGCCATCTTGCCTCTGGTTTCTGGTCATTCCAGCAGTGTCAGGGGTGGACTCCTTCTTCCGGCATAGGTCTCAAGATGCACAAATAACTGTTTAGCCACTTCCACAATTTTTGAATCATCTTTACCCATAACAGCACATCACGCTGGCAGGATAAATTATAGGTTGAAGGTTTTGTGGCTGGTTTTTTGTCCCAGTCCCTCCACTGAAGACTTGCCTGGTTGTAGGAGGGCCACCTTCCAGGCTCCATATTCCCCATTACTAGGAGTCTTAGCTAGAGTCACACTAATATATTCCGGGGAGTTTCCATTACACTGGTCTTTTACCTTGCCTGGGAATTGCCCCCTAATTCCAGTTGTCTCTTTTAATAATTTCTCCTGCCATCCTTCTCCCAACTGATCCTTCCTGTTCCCATCCCCATCCACCCCAAGTCCACCCACAATATCTATTTTATTTTCCCTTCTCGGGGAGATCCCTATATCCTCCCTTGACCCCTCCTTGTTACTTAGCCTCGCTGGGTTTGTGGATTGTAGTATGATTATGCTTTACTTTGCAGTTATTATCCACTTATAAGTGAGTACAGCACAGATACTAAGACCAACAATTAATAAATGGGACCTCATGAAACTGAGAAGGGTCTGCAAGGCAAAAGATGCTGTCAATAGGACAAGATGGCAGCCTACAGATTGGGAAAAGATTTTCATCAACTCTACATCTAAAAGAGGGCTAATTTCCAAAATATATAAGGAATTCAAGGAACTAGATATAAACAAACCAAATAATCCAATTTTAAAAATGGTATATATCTAAGCAGAGAATTATCAACAGAGGAATCTCAAATGGCCAAGAAGCACTTGAATTGTTTTCTGTTTTTTGCTTTTTGTTTTAAAGAAAGAGAAAGAACATGAAGTTAGGTGGGTAAAGAGGTGGAGAAAATCCAGGAAAGGGAAAGAATATGATCAAAATATGTTGTATGAATCCAAAATTTTAATACAAAATTTTAAATGTTCTATTAATCACTATACTTTTTAATATATTCAATTTTGATAGCTACTCTAGAATTTTCAAACTTCCAAACAATTCAATGAAAATAAACATGGAACTAAACTTACTGTTCCAATTCTTACTTGTAGTCTGTTTTTCCATGTGAATGTTAACAAGAAGAGTAACAGGCAAAAAAGTAACTACGACAATTGGCAGACATGTTTATTTTTAGCTTTTAAAGTTTGTGTAAACACAAAAGTCAGAAATATGGGCCTTCAAAAAGCACCAAGCAACCAATAAATCACATTTTACAAACTTCAGTCACCTCGCCCTCTCTTACTGGTTTTCCTTCCATTTCTTCAATCTTTGTGTTTGTTGCCCTGTTCTCTGTGAGTAGTTGATAATTGATGACACTCAAGTTGAGACTTTCTTCACAGGTCACAAGTCCTATAGCAGCATGTGAAAACCTCTCTCGGTTGCTTTATACAGTTAATATCCTTCTGAGAGGTTTCATGTCCATCATATAACTTTGACAATTAGTTGAGAAGAATGGAAAACGTTAACTCTACTCTGTTACTGATAAGAAATTAAATGATCAGTATTCATTTATCCAGACAATCCATGTTTGGTTAGTGCAACTCAAATTAAGAGTCCTATGCAGGAACTGGAAAGCTGGCTCATCAAGGAAGGGCATTAGCTTTCAGTCTTTGCAATCGAGTTTAATCCCCATGATCCACAAGGTGGAAAGAGAGAATTAGCTCCAGCAGTTTGTCCACTGACTTCCATGCATAAACATGTATACTCTCTCACATACATACACAAATAAAAAAAAATACAACTTCAAATTCTTCTTAAAAAAGAAATCTTACGTAAGTTTATCATAAGCCTTGGTTCTACCTTTTCTAACAGTTTCTTAACTAGTTTTTAGCCTTTGTAGAGGCTGGCCATAAAGTGACCTCCCAGTTCTGCTTTGCTGTCTCATGTAACCTGTCACAGACTCCTTTGTTTTCAATGCCATATTTGGTAATGGTTAGTGTGGTAAGGAGAGCCCATTATGAACTCCTCCAAAGAAAAAACAAAGTAAATAGAACATGTCAAGATGCCATTACCAAGTTCACGTGGTGGCTTTTCCTATAATTTCTATTCAGAAGTCTCAGAGGGCATCTAAACTTACTGAGTGTCACAGAGGAGGCTAGTAAACAACATCATTAGGCATAGAGGAAACAGAAAATTGTGGCTAAAATAACAGAAAACAAACACAAGCTAAAAAGGGACAAAAAGGGTAACATTTTCTCACATACTTGTCTTGGGAATTGCACAAAACATATTCCAACTATTAGTCAGCATGGCAGTGTTGTTCATTTTTTTCTTTTTTGGATTCTTGTAAGGTCACCCAATAAACTCACACTTTATTATTTTTTAATGCTACATGATGGCAGATAATGCTGTTAGCAGAAATGTTTCCATTTATAATTATCCAAGAAATTTGGAGAAACAGGAGTGACTTAAGTTTTTTCAGTTCTGTAGAATCAAATATGAACTTTTTGAAACTATGGATTAATTGAGGTGGCCATGTCTTAGTCCATCTTATGTTGCTATGATAAAATATCTGATACTGGATATTAATAAATACATGAGGTTTATTTACAGTAAAAGTCTCATTTTTGAAGACTCAAAAACCAAGATCAAGTGGCCTTTGCCATAGGCCTCCTGTTGCTCACGGCCCAAGAGTCCAAGGCAAAAGTTCACAGTGAGACGAAAGCATGGGAAAATTGAGAACCCTTAACTTGTCTGTAACAATCCAGTCTTGGAGTGATCATTCCAATCCAACTAGGTTGCAAAGCATTTCTGTGAGGCAGCACTGATGTACTCCTAAGGGCTTGGCTTCATTTCATCCACCCTCTAAGGCCCCACCTCAGTGAGAATGTAAGTTTTTGCATGAGCTTTGGTGAGAGCAAACCCTACTTAAACCATAGAAGGCAATGAACATGGAAGGCAGATTTCTCTCCCACTTTTTATTTCCTTTGGATACGTACCCAGGAGTGGGATTTCTGGATCATATGTAGTTCTAGTTTAACATTTCTTAGGAACATCCATTCATACTGTTTTGTATAATAACTGTGCTAACTTACACTCAAAGGAATGGCATGTGCAGTTCCTTTCCTGCCACATCTTCTCTGGTAATTGTTATGGTTTGTGTTCTCAAAAATAGCCATTGTTCCTGGAGTGAGGAAAAAATCTCACTGTAGTTTTAATTTGCATTTCTCTTGTGATCACAATGATGAACATTTTGTTCCATATACCTGTTGGTTATTTCTTTATATGTATTCTCTTGGGGGGATGAAAGGTGATCTATTACTTAGATTTAATCAGATACTTTAAGTTCCTAATAGGTGCTGAATGTTTATTGGAGCACTATTCACAAAACCAACAAGTATACATGCACTGAAAACTGGGTTTAAAATGTGGCATATGTAGACAATGAAATACTATTCTGCTACAAGAAATAATGGGACAAGTTCCTGTAACTTCCACCAGGCACACAATTATTTATCGTTGTCCTTAGTACAATCAACAAAGAGACTCATCAAGTACTAATACCAGTCATGTTCACTGAGAAAAAAATTAAATACTAATATCTGTTACCCACATTGTTTTCAATTTTTTAATTAAAATATAACTAAATCATTTCTCTACTTCTCCTTTCTCCTTCTAACATATCCCATGTTCCCTTTTGTTCCCTATCAAAATCCTGTGCTCTTTTATCTTATCGTTATTGTCACACACAAACACACACACACACAGAGACACACACAATACACTTAATCAAAAATGTATAAATACAACCTGCTCAGTCCATACAATGTTACTTATATGTATATGATTTCAGGACCAACCATTTGGTATTGAATAACCACTTAAGGAGCTCATCCCAGAGGAAGACTGTTTCTCCTGTAGTTCTTTGTCTAGGGTTGGGTCCTGTGAGATTTCTTCTCCCATGTTAGCATGTCTGGCGGTGTTATACTAGCTCAGGTCTTGTTTATGTGGCCATATTATTGATGTAACATTGATGAAGCCTTGTATCTATTCTAGGAGATACCATATCACAGGAGATTTTCCGATCCTCTGGTTCTTTAAATCTTTCCACTCCCTCTTCTGCAATGTTTTCTGATCCTTAGGTACAAGACTTGTGTTATAAAATATATCTGTTGGGGTTGGCAAATATTTTAAACTGTATTACATCTTTTATTAAAAGCTATTTTGAAGAGTAACCAATACATGTTTTTGGCTAAATAAATATTAAAAGTTAAAAGTGTTTGCTATATTTTACTGATGGAAAGCAAAGATACCCCAAGAATGTCTGGTGTGTTGTGAAAAGAATCCAGTTGGAAAGCATATCCATTAACTAATTTGATATAAGGTGAGACTCAAAAGGTACATAATAATTATAGCTAATTGAAACAAATTTAAGTGCCTGAAAAATCTCCTACATCTTAATAAAACCACATGGAAAAATTAAAATAGAGGGTATATTGCTTGCTTGTAAAATGAAATAGTTCATTAAATATTCTAAAGAGATGAGCTGCATTTTTCTGTCGAATCTGTCATCCTTTTGGCAGTGAAAACTCTAAAGGAAACTTAATATTATTAACAACATTGTCTTTATTATTTTGCTTTACAGGTGCTTCCACACTGTCAAGAGCATGATTCATCTTCTCTGTTTCTTAGCTCCTCCTGGAATGATCTGCAGAACAGCAGCCTGGAATGTTGATATACCTTCTGAGGACTCTGGCCCTTGTTGGATCTCGATCACATGATTCTGTACTTGCAAGTTATGAGTCCAGCTTCCAAGAAACCCACAATCCTTTGAAATAAATCAAGTAATTTCTAATCACTTATGCTTCTAGCTACCCATAAAAACACTGGTCATTATAACATGCTAATAAGCTACTTCAAAGTTTCCAATATTGCGACTGTTGATTATATATTAATTCAGAACACTGGCTTATATCAGACAAACTAAACAATATGTGAGCAGATTGCTAATTAGAAAGAATACACAATTTTAAAAATTACAATTCTCCCTGCTAAACCAAGGGATTCTTCTGGCAAGGAAAGAAGTAAGCTGCCAGCAGATCCACACCTCTACTTCTTCTCCCACAGATCCAATCCCCCCAGTCTCATCCCCAGCTCTGTAGCAGAAAACCCTCTATGGTCTCCCTTTCTTCTCTGACTCTATCTCCAACAGATCACTGGTCCACAGAAAATTTCCTACCAAGTAACATACAGCCATCATATCTTCTAAAGTCCAGGGAAGAAGCAGAAACCAAGGAACAAAACATCCAAAAGAGACAGAACCAAATATCATCCACTAGACCTATCAGCATCTCAATCCCAGATGCTTATATATTAGCATAAAAACACAATCAATAACAGTCAGGAAAATATGGCTCCACTGGAGCCCAGAAATCCTACCAAAACAAGCTCTAAGTATTCCAACATAGCTGAAGTGTCAGAAAAAAACTTAAAGCAGCTTATATGATGATACAGGTCCTTACAAAGGAAATTAATAAATACCTTAAAGTAATCCAGGAAAACATGAATAAACCATTTGAGGATATGAATAAAACTGTTCAAGAGGTGAAAATAGAATTAGAGTCAATGAAGAAAATCCAAACTTAGGGAATTCTGAAATTAAAAATTTAGAAATTCAAACAGGAACTACAGAGGCATACTTCATCAATAGAATACAAGATAGAAGAAAGAATCTCAGACATTGAAGATATGAGATGAAAAATATATCTGTCAAAGAAAATGTTAAATATGAAAATTTCATCCTGAATAAGCTAACCCAGATGCAGAAAGATGCACATGGCATCTACTCACTTATAATTGGATTTCAGCCATATAGTACAGGATAACTAGCCTACAACCAACATCCAAAAAAGATCAGGAACATAGACTTTGCTACCTATCAATGGAACAATTTGCCCTAGGGGTGCTACCATGTAGGCCCCCAGTGCAAGAGGAAGGTCTTAGCCCTCATATGAGTGTTGAACTGAGAGGGGCTTATTTGTTGGGACACTCCACATCGGAGGAGTGGGATGGGTGGGAGAGGGAGAAGAGGGTGAGAAGGTAGAACCAGGAGGGGTAGAAAGAGGGCACTATGTGGAGATGTAACTTATGTAATAAATAAACGTTAAAAAAAAATCCTGACACAAAACATCCAAGAAAACTGAAAGACTATTAAAAGACCAAATCTGAGAATAATAAGAATAGAAAAAGGAGAAGAAACTCAGATGTAAGGCCCAGAAAATATTTCCAACAAAATTATAGAAGAAAAATTTCCTAACCTAAAAATGAAGATGCCTATAAAGGTACAAGAAGTGTACAGCAAACCAAATAAACAAGACAGGAAAAGAAATTTCCCTCACCACATAATAAACAAATCTGAAATATAAAATCTAAATGTATATAACAAACAAAGAATATTAAAAGTTTGAAGGGATAAAGACCAAGTAACATAAAAAGGCATAATTACATCTGACTTCTCAATGGAGACTCTGAAACCTGGAAGATCCTGGACAGATGTACTGTAGACTCTAAGAGACTACAGATGTCATTCAAAGCAACTACAATCAGCAAAACTCTCAATCACTATAGAGATGGAGAAAATAAGATATTCCATGATAAAATCAAATTTGAGCAGTATTTGTCTGCAATTCCAGCCACACACAGGATACTAGAAAGAAAACTGTAACCTAAGGATAACTCAACCATGAAAAAAATAAAACCTGAAAAATAAATCCAGCCCACTAAAATCAAAGGGAAGTACACACACACATACACCACCACCACCAAAATAATTGTTATCAGCAATCATTGGTCATTGATATCTCAATATATCATGGTTCTCAATTCCCTAAAACAAAAAAAAAGACAGACTAACAGAATGGATGCAAAAACAAAACCCTTTTGCTCCTTTTGTATCCTTTTGCTCCAAGAAACACATGCCAACAACAAAAATAGACATTACCTCAGGGTAAAGGGTCAAAAAGATATTCCAAGCAATTGAACATAAGAAACAATAGAATTGACACTAAAAGACCAATGAGCCCAATTTTTAAAATGGGGTACATATCTAAGAGTTCTCAATAGGGGAGACACAAATGTCCAAGAAACACTTAAAGAAACATTCAACAGATTTAGCCATCAATGAAATACAAATCAAAACCACTTTGAGATCCCATCTTACATCTGTCAAAATAGGTAAGATCAGTAACATGAGAGACAGCTCATGCTAGTAGGAATGTGGAGTAAGGTGAACTTCATCTGTTGCTGGTGCACTACAAATTTGTACACCCATTTATAGAAATCAATATGATGAATTCCTCAGAATGTTGGGAATCAATCAAATTCAATATGGAGTTATAACACTCTTGGGAATATACCCAAAGGATGCTTCATCCTACTGGAGAGACACTTGTTCAACCATGTTCATTGCTGCCTGTTCATAATTGCCAGAAATTAGAAACAATCCAGATGTCCCTCAAGAGAAGAGTAGATAAAGATAATATGGTGCATTTACACAATGGGGTATCACTATGCTCTTTTTAAAAAAATGACACCATGAAATTCACAAGCAGGTGGATGGAACTAGAAAGAAATCATATGAAGCGAGCCAGAAATATAAGTATGATGTGTATTTGCATAATCTGGGTACTAGGTGTTAAATAAATAATAACCAAGTCACAATACATAGACCTAGAGAGGGTAGACATACAGGAAGGGACTGGGAAGGAGTTGGGAAAGGGGACATGCATTTCCCAGGGAGGCAGAAATAGAATACATTTTATAGGTGGACTGGAACTGAGGGGAGGAGAATTGGAGAGTTAGGAGAAAAGGGGAGAGTTGATGAGATTGAGGGAGGAAGTGAGGGAAGAGACAGATAGAATTGAGGGCATTTGAGGGGTTTTATGGAAACCTAGTGCAGTGAAAACTTCCTATAATTTATGAAGGCATTCTTAATAAAGTCTCCACATAATGAGGGAGATGGAATCCAAACTGGCCACCTCTTGTCACTAAATGAAGCCTCCATTACTGGGCCTGAGTTTCACCCAATTGAATTTTTGGTTGAAAGGGTCTCATGAACATATCCAACAACCTACACTGTTACCAAGACAATAGTTTGCTTTCCACAAACTAACAGAACAGCCCCATTTCTGTAGACAACATCCATACAGCTCATTGAACTTTGAGATGTCAAGCTGGTATCTACACAGAACTTTCACACCAATGTCCTAGTGTCTTTGAAGATATTCTTCAGGCTACCAAAAGAGAAATGTAAACACCAACCCAAACACAAAACCTTTGATCTACAATCTGTCCTTGCCTGCAAAATACACTAGGGCAACGGTGTCATTAATCTTGTGGGAATGGCCAACCAGTGTCTGATTTGACTTAAGACACACTTTATGAGATGGAACCCATACTTGACAGTCCTTGGGTAACCAACAACCAAAGACTAGATAGCCCAGAGACCTGGGGTTAAACCAAATATGACTTGTCTTTTAAAAAATGTAACAATAAAATGACTCCTAATGATATTCTGTTATATTCCTAGATTGGTGCCTTATTAGCCATCACCAGAAAGGATTCCTCCTGCAGCAGATGGGAAAAAAACACAAGGACCCACAGGCAGGCAATTTACAGAGAAAGAGACCTTGGAACACACACTTCTAAATAGATATCGCCATCAAATCCCTCCCCTCAGAGCTCAGGGAACCCTGTGGAAGAGGGGACAGAATGAGTGTATGAGACAGAAGATACTAGGAGAACAAGGCCCTCTAGAACAACGGAGCATAGCTCATATGACCTCACAGAGACTGAAGCAGCAATCACAGGACTGACACAGGTCTGTACCAGGTCCTCTGCATACTTACTATGGCTTTCAGTTTAATACTTTCATGGGACTCCTGAATGTTTGAAAAATTGGGTATTTTATTCTTGCACCTGCTTCTGGAGCACTTTTTTTTTTTATGTTGGCTTGTTTTTTTACTTAATTTTTTTGGTGTTATCACTTTAGAAGCCCATTCTTTTCTAATGAGAGACAGAAAAGGGAGTGATTCTGAAAGGGAGAGGAGGTGAGGAGGAACTGGGAGGAGTAGAAAGAAAGAAAACTGTACTTGGATTATAGTGTATGCAAAAGGTATCAGCATTTAATAAAAGAAAAATTAATATTCTCATTTGCATGGAAATATATCCTGCAAAAAAAGATGTTTAAAAGAATGGGCAAATGAAAGTCCATTTTTCACAAATTAATTTAAAAATAATTGGAGGAAGAGAAGAATACACGTGAAATAAAAGAAGAAAGATTAAAAGATCAAAAGGCAAAGTGAGTCCAATGAGGTTATCTTCCACAGTCTTGAGCATTTGAGCATGTGGTCTCCAGTTGGCCGTGCTGTATAGGAGATTTAGGAGGTGTGGCCATGTTGGAAGAAGTATGTCACTGCAGTGTATTTGAGGGTTTCAAGATGTGCTCTGTTTCAAGTTGGCTTTCTCTGCTTTTATGCTTGTGATTTAAGGCGTGAGTGCTCAGCTTACTTTTTCAGCCACCATGCCTGTCTGCTGCCATGCTTCCATACTGATGTAGTGATAGACTCTTACTCCTCTGAAACCATCAGAATGCAAATAAGCCCTACCTTCTACAAATTGAGTTGTTTGTGCTGTTTTATCACACCAATGTAAAAGTGAGTAACATAATCAGGGATAGTTAAGAGGACTGGGGAGAAGAAGCAGTAGTGTCTGAGTTAATCCTAACTGAAGATCTATGAAAAAAACCTTATGGAAACCCATCTGTTGGTAAACTAATTTCACATACAAGATATATATAGTATGCATATATTTATATGTGTGTGATGAATTTGAACAGTTATATTACATGAGTGAAAAATGTTATTTCTAAAAGGCATAGTTTATTAAATTCACATACTATTAAAATATTATTACAATGCAAGGCAAGGGAAATCTCCCTATGAGATACTGGCCAAGGTTGTCCTAGTGGTAACTAAAACAGCACAAGTTAGTCATTGCTCTTGGTTGTACACCGTAAATACCTAGTTAAGGCTTTATTGAGGAAGACAGCACACACTTTGGCCAAAGGGGATCGAAAAATCAAGTTCAAACTAACCAGGAAACATCCTCCCCATTTTATATCTTTCATAGTTACATAGATACTATGTAGGCTGCTGGAAAAGATATAACACTACAGCCTTATCCAATACTGAACCTTATACATTGCACAATACTGGTCTTCCAGGCAAGATATGGCCAACAGTGAAAGAGTGGTGTGATTGTTATGGAGTAGCTAACTGCTTTCTGGTTGGATTTGAGTCCTGCTCCACAGAAAGGAATGTAACCCTGGCACTATAATCCTAGTCAAAAACTCATGGTTAGTAAAGTCATAGGCCCCAGGATAGAACCTGTTATTGTTAATTTGCTAAATGGTTATGCTTTCAGTTCACTTTGTTAGTCAAGGGATAACCTTATGGAAAGTGTGTGTGTATGTGTCTGTGTGTGCGCACCTGTACATGTCTTAGTTAGGATTTCTATTGCTATAGAAAAAAAAAAACAAGTTGGGGCTGGAAAGGGTTTATTTGGCTTATACTGCCACAGCACTGTTTGTCATTGAAGGGAGTCAGGACAGGAACTCAAACAGGGCAGGAATCTGGAGGCAGGAGCTGATATAGAGTCCCTGGAGTGGTACTGCTTATGGCTTGCTTCACCTGCTTTCTTATAGAACCCAACACTACCAGCCCAGGGAAGGCACCACCCACAATGGGCTGGGCCCTTCCCCACTGATCACTAATTAAGAAAATGCCTTACAGCTGGATCTTATGGAGGCAATTTCTCAATTGATTTTTCCCTCCTTTCAGATAACTCTAATTTGTGTGTCAAGATGACATAAGACTGTGCTGATTATTCTTTTTTTTAATAATTTATTTTTTATTTCTTCAAGTTACATCTCATTCACAATCCCCTCCCTACTCCCCCCTCCAGTCCCACCCTTCCCCCCCCCTCCCCCCCACCCCCCCCCCCCTCTCCCCCCCTTTTTTTTTTTTTTTTTTTTTTTTTTAGTTTAAGGTATTTATTTTTCCCCCCAACATCTCTCCCTTTCAGTCCAAATAATGGTTCTTTTTCTTATAACTATAAATACAATACAAAACAACAGAAATAAATAGGCCACGATTATAAGAGTTATATGGCTTAGCATACATTCCCAATGTCCAGTCCA
>CAJQZJ010004801.1:6514204-6525272 GCA_907164525.1 Lophiomys imhausi
CTCTCCCTTTCAGTCCAAATAATGGTTCTTTTTCTTATAACTATAAATACAATACAAAACAACAGAAATAAATAGGCCACGATTATAAGAGTTATATGGCTTAGCATACATTCCCAATGTCCAGTCCATATGTATTTGGCACCTGACTTTAACATTCTACTATCTAACCATCTCCATGAGTTTAAAGTTCTATATCTAACTCAGCTTTCATACTAACTTGCTTCATTTGGCCAGATGGTCTTTTTTTTTTAACCAAGTTACTCCAACATTTTAAAAAAATTATACTTATTTTGAAATAATTGACAATTTGAATAACATATTCTCCAAATACTTTATTAGTTTTAATAGAAAAAAATATTCTTTCTACTTGTAATAAGGTATCAGGTATCATATACTCTTCAAGATTCCTCATAAATAAATTCTGTTTGTAAAATTTTAAAGAGATGTCAATTATTTGCCTTCTGAATTTATTATTACTACTAAAGAATTTAAATTTATCTTGTTAAAATAACACCTAAAAGACTGTTATAATTAAAACTATCAAAAACCACAATCACAAATTTCAAAATTTAATCCTATGAGCTCTGTGATACTTTTGTTCAGTGGTTTTTTTTTTCAGTTCTAAATGTTTCATTGTAGGAATAATTTTCAGCATCTTACAGTTTGTAAACTTTGTCTTATAGAGATTGATAGAAATATTGTTTAGCATTAGCTAAAGAGATGGAAAGGAATTCTCTGGGTGATGGAATTACTCTCCACTTAAGTGAAATTTTATTCCAAGCCCACTTGAAGATCCTGCCTGGCTCCTCTTGCCTTCCTTGTACTAATTTCTCCATATCTGTGAGATTAAAAGCCTTGCTTAGCCATGGCTTCTCTTGGAAGTATAAAGGAAAAATTTACTCAACATTGACTCTTTTCTTTTTAGACACTGTGTTACTATATATATATATATATCAGTAGGTGGGGCCTCCATCACCTTTCTGAGCAAGAGGACAGACCATCACCACAGTTATGTTATTGATGGTCCTTTGGACTTAGTCAAACTTGCAGAGCACGTGAGAAAATATTCTCCCTTTTAATCCCTCTAATCTCATTATAAACTTCAAGTATGATTATTGAACACTTAGAAAGTTAGTTACAGCAGTTTGGTATTTCAGCTACTGTACAATATTTAGAAAAAGTTTAGGCAAAAGCTAAACAAGTAAATATTAACTAGATTAGATGTACATTTCTGTTCTTCAAGTCAGTCCTTGCAATTGTTATGGAGAATAGACCAATTAATTTTATTAACTCGAGTAGAAGTTTGATATCTGCGTCTTTTTACATACCTTTGTAAGGTGATCATGTATTTGTAACTTTCATAAGCTTTCCAGCCTTCTTTTTCATTCTGGAAAACACCCAACCATTATATATAACATATTATTTAAAAATCAACAATCAACAAGTCTAGTTATGATGATACTTTTCAAATTTGTAGAGCTGATGTCATAGCGGCTGTATGGCTTGGAAGATAGTGCTTCACAGCACTACTTTAATAAAAAAAAACTTAAATCTAAACTACATACATTGTGAACTAATAATACCTGTGGGCGTATTGTTCCACTCTTGAACTTTATATGTCCCAAAGTAAACTTGACAGAGAACACGAAGCAGCTTTTCTACAGTACAGAGTGACCAGAACCATGCTTTTGGTTTGGTGTGAGTGTAAGCAGTATGTGGAAATAAATGTTTCAATGTGACATTTAAACCACATGAGCCCATTTGAAAGGGACCAGATACCCCTTTTACTAAATTTGCTGGATACACGTTATGTAATGAATGGTCACTGAGTGCTCTGCTCTAGCCTCATCAATCCCATATTGAAATTCACAGAACTAGGGACAGAGCCAGAGGATATAGCATGTACACATGGCCAAGAACCTACTAGGTAGGGAAAGCCTAAAATCTAAGATTTCTTTTTTTTATTTCTTCAAGTTACATCTCAATCATAATCCCCCTCATTCCCCCCTCCAGTCCCACCCTCCCAACAGCTCCCTCTTTCAGTCCAACAAAAGGCTCATTCTCTTATAACAACAAATGCAATACAAAACAACAAAAATAATTAGGCCACAATTATGAGAATTATAAGGCTTAGCATACATTTCCAATGTCCAGTCCATATGTATTTGGCACCTGACTTTAACATTCTACTATTCAACCATCTCCATGAGTTTAAAGTTCTGTATCCAACTCAGCTTCCATCCTACCTTGCATCACAATTTTAAAAACATCTTCTTAGATCCAGAACACCCTCTTGATTCCTAAACAACTCAAAATTTAACTATGAGACTGTAGCTATCTATTCTTCAACCACCTCAGATACCTGAGAAGGATAAATTTATCTGATTATACAGGAAGTGCAGGACCAGCAACTTCCAAAACTAAGAAATTATAGACAACCGGTTTGCCTGGACAGTCCCCAACTTCTCTCCATACATTACAGCATCAATCTTCAGCCATTTGGCCCTGTTTCTCCAACAGACATTAATTGTAAAGCAGGAATTATGAAGGACTTGCCTACCCTGTCTTGGCAGAGCTACCTGTCAACTTACCTGCTTCCAAGTTTTGTCCTTTTTGGACAGCATGCTGTCTACATTTGAAGCAAGGGATTTTCCTTGCCAAGTGGCAGGCTTGCTGCTAATTTCTAAGTCTACTCCATCTCATTTGGGGACCCACTAGTCATTTGTAGAAATATCAGGGAAACAATTAGAATAGATAATGTTAGTTATCAGACATGGCTGGCATTCAGTTTCTCATCCCTTACAAATTTGTCTCTTGTGACAATCACATTCCTGCCCCAATGAGCAGGCTGAAAATCTTAGGTTTGGTCTCTGTCTCGGTCTATCTGTCTGTCTGCCTGTCTGTCTGTCTGCCTGTCTGCCTCTCTCTCTCTCTCTCTCTCTCTCTCTCTCTCTCTCTCTGTCTCTCTCTCTCTCTCTGTCTCTCTCTCTCTTTGTGTGTGTGTGTGTGTGTGTGTGTGTGTAAAGTTGCCCTTCCTACATAAAACAGAACTACCCCCTTTGTTGCTCACTCATAGCTGCCTCAATTTGATTTTCAGGCATCTTCTACCACAGACATAAAACAAGTTTGGTATATCTTCAAGACTACTTCATGTTTTTGGACCATGCTTACACAGTTCAGGAAACACTAGAAAACATTAAACAAGTCTTTCCTTCCCCCAGCTGTCTATGCTTACCCATTCATGATTCAAGGACCTGAGATATGGCCTTGGGATGAGATATGAAGTTGATTGAGCAGAGCAATGGCATGACCATGGACCTCTATGAAATGTATGGAGAGAGGAATATATCCTCTCTCATCTTCCTCCCCTGAAAGATGATCAGTTCAGGGAGGTCTAGTTTTCAGTACCTCTTGCCTTAAAGTGGCTACATAAGACTCCACAGAGAATTCTCCATTCAGTCATATGAGTTTCAAGAATCAAGTTCTACCAAACCCCAGAATACCTACTAATCTTATTCTTGTGGAGGTGGGGGCTAACTCAGAGTTCCCACTATCTTAGTAGTGGTGATGATGTTTCTCATCTGAAAGAGGCTCTAGGTGTGACTGGTGATCAAGGTCACTTCCCAGTCCTTCTCCAGCATTTACAGGAATATGACCTTGAGTAAAGGTCTTCTCAAATCTTAGATGAGAACCCAAGATATTCAAAATATGAGGGGTTACGATGGGACTCTAGGGGATCAGAGAACTTGTTCCCTGGGACAAAGAATGGAATGTCTGAAAATACTAAGCCATGAAAAATGCAAAATTAATAGCTGTATCCCTTTGGGATTGGAAGGCCTTAACGCTGGAAGTGCACAAAAGAGATACTGTGCTGGGTGTTTTATGTTCCTGTGTCCCTCCCTGTCCCCTCTTGTTCCTGTTTAGATTTCCACTCCTATGCTGTCCAATCATTTCTCCTCACAATGTCTTCTAGGTACAAGAAGCTGCTTCTCAGGGATCCTGGATTTACTTTCCATTTACCTCTGTCCTTCTAACAGTCCTTCAGTGAAAGATCCTGTTTTAAATATTAAGTTAGAGAGAGATTAAGGAAGACACCAGACATCCATCCCTGACCTCCGTGTGCATATGCATGCTTATGACCTCTCATTCTCACTCACTCACTCACACACTCACAAACACAAGAAAATAAGATGAGAATAAATAAGCCAAAGGCATAGCAAGCGAACTCCAAGACTACTCTTTTTCACACATATTTAATCAGTAAGTCACACTAGTCATTTGTAGAAGTTCAGTTCCCACATTCTTGAGATGCAGAGTCAACAATTTTATAGAAAGTTAAAGAATGCAGTTTTACAATTAGGATGAATATAATATACATTATTGATGAATATTTGCATAAACATCATGTTCACATGCATGCTAAGACAAAATTTATAACACAAGTAATTTCCACAGGCTGTCAGCCTGATACAATAATTCAGAGAGATAACTTGTAATTCCAAACTAGATTTAGACTATGGGTTTTTGATTATAGAATCATTATTTTTACAAGGTTATGTACATGACACCATGAAACATCAGAATGTTAGAATGTATTTGTCAACAGACAATGAATACACATTTGTAGACTTTTGACCAAAGTATATGAGAAAAACTATGTATTCCATGTCTTTCTAAAATGTTGCCTCATGCTTCATAATGTATTTGCTAGTAATCACTTAAAAGATCTTTGCTTTTGTTATTGTCTTAATGTGCCTTCAAAATGACAAATGTTATTGTTGTGTGTTTGTAGCCAAACAAAGCTCCTGTAGAAATATGAATTTATGAACATCAAAGGCTAACCCACAGGTTAGTCAAGTTATTTCCATTTCCCTACTGCTATATGCAAATGCCATATTTATGTTATTCTGTTGTGGAATGAAATTTTAACCTATGATCTTAAAATGAAACTCTTTTGAAAAATTAACTGCCATATCACTTCAAGATTAGGAATATAGCTCAGTGGTGGAGCCTGTATCAGGCTTGTCAGTATCATGACAGTGTGGATGGGAGTTCATCTCCAGCATAATGAAAAAAGGTGGCTACCTCAATATTTTTGTTTTATTTCATTATAAAACAGTGTTAATGCTTTTAATGTATTAATATGCAATACATTTTAATGGAATCTCCATTTTTCATTTTCAGAACCTACTCCTTAGGACAAGTTCTGCAGAATAAGAAGAATGCCTGATCCCTGCAGGGCAATATCAGAGAAAGTTGGTAAGAAGAAGAGTAGAGTAGTTCTGTTACATGCCATGTGTTGTTGACTCTTTCCCAAGAGAAATGCAATTTTCTAAGGATAGAAAGGAAAAGGGAAACACTTTTTCACAATCTCATTGTCTAGCTCTGTCTCTGAACCAGTGTGTCATCATTTCCTTCTTAGTAATCATTTAACACAGTACATCTTTCTCACCCAACATGTAAATAAAACAAGATCATCATTTTTTGAAGAGGAGGTTTTCTTTAAAACTGTTTCACAATGAAACATGGACACAGTGGTAAAAATAAAATTTTCTCATTTGATTTAAGAATGCAAAGTCTGCATCTTCACCAAATGGTTCTTGTCAAAACGGATGGATGCATGTGGAAGATTGCAAAAAGATCCATATCTATTTCCCTGCACAAAATTCAACTCTAAATAGACCAATGACTTCAACATAATGCTAGATATCCTGAATATTAAAGAGAAGAAATTGAGGAATAGTCTTGAACTCGTTGACACAGGAAAGGACTTTTTGAACAGAGCACTGGTAGACCAGGTACTAAGCTCAACAATTAATAAATGAGATCTTATGAAACTGTATGGCAAATGACACCATCGTTCAGAAAAAAACAGCAGGCCACCTACAGAATAGGAAAAGATATTTTTACCAACCACACATCCTATATGGGGGCTAACATTTAAACCAAAAAGAAATAAACAATTAAACAAACAAAAATCTGGATTCAAGAAAACAAATAACCCAGTTGAAAAATGGGTATATACCCAAACAGAAAGTTCTGAAAAGAGGAAACACAAATGGCTAATAAAAACTTTTAACATCCTTAGTCATCAAGGAAATGAAAATCAAAACTGCTTTGATGTTTCGTTTTACACCAGTGAGAATGGCCAAGGTCAATGAAAGAAATGACAGCTTGTGCAAGCACATGGAGTAAGGGGAGCACTCATCCATTGCTGTATATCCTCTACTGAAATCAGTGTGGTGAGTAGTTGCTCAGAAAGCTGTGACTCAAGCTACCTCCATATCCAGCTGTATCCCTTTGGGACATATACCCAAAGCATGCTTCATTCTACTACAGAGGCACTTGCTCAACCACGTTCATGGCTATTCTAATCACAATAGCCAGAAATTGGAAATACTTCATATGTCCATCAACAGAAAAACTGATGAGGAAAATGTGATTCAGTCACACAATGTATTAGTCAGCTGTTATTAAAAAAACTATAAAATTTGCAAGTAAGTGAATGAAGATGAAAAATAATCATACTTAGTGAGGTAATTCAGAGCCAAAAAGAAAAATATGGTACGTATTCACTTACATGTAGATGTTAGCTATTAAGTCTTTGATAAGCAAGCTACAATCCATATAACCACAGAAGTTAGATATAGAGTAAGGGAATAGAAGAGAGGGAAATATCTCCATAAGAATAGAAAATAGAATATATATTTCTGGATGGACAGGGATTGGGAGGTGAGTGGAATAGGAGGATTAAACAGAGTGGGGGAAGGAAGAGGCAGTAAGACAGGGAATACAGGAAGGAACAGATAAAACTAAAGGCCATTTGAAGAGTTGTATGGATACCTACTACAGTAGCAACTTCCTAAAACATACAAATATATGAAAGAATTCTAAATAGAATCACCAAATTACAAGGGAGAGAGAGCCCCAACTAGACAAATCTCATTACTAAATGAAGTCTCCAGTTCCAGAAAAGAGTTGCATCTATTTGAAATGTTGGCCAAAAGGGTTCCATAGAAATCCCCAAAAAACTTAGGCTATTGCCAAAGATATTGGTTGCTCTCCTCAAACTAATGATAAGGTTCTATTGCTGAAGACAACACCTACATAATTCATCAAACATGGAGAATTCAATCTGGTGACTATCTTGAGCCTTCAGACCTGCTAAATAATGTTCATAGTACTAGAAGGTAACTCTACATGATACTGAAGGATAAAAGCAAACACAAACTCAGCTACCTTTGATGTACAATGGTGAGTTACCTGTAAGATATTTTTGTGCAATAGTGGCACAAAAGTCATTGGAATAACTAACCAATATTTGATTGGATTTAAGGCCCACTGCATGAGCTGGAACCAATCCCTGACACTGCTCTATGGCCAAGAATCCGACACCAGATAATTCTGGAACCTAAATGAAAACCAAATACTACTGCTTTCCTAAAGAAACATAGCCATAAAAAGGATTCATAAGAACATTTTGCTCTACTATAGCTCAACTATTATATTACTATCAGTTGCCAAATACATATGGACTGGACATTGGGAATGTATGTTATACTTCATAATTTTCATAATTGTTGCCTAATTGTTCTTATTGGTTTGTGTGGTATTTATTGTTATAAGAAAAAGAACCTTTCATTGGACTAAAAGGTGGAGCTGTTGTGGGAAAAAGACTCCTTAAATTAGGAGGAGGAGGAGGAGGAGGAGGAGGAAGGTAGGAGAGTGGGACTGGGTGTCGGAGGTGGGAGAAATTTGATTGAAATGTATCTTGAAGAAATAAGTAAATGTTGGTAAATAAATGCTACAGGTCTTTTGCTATATATTATGGTTTTTGATTTTGTGTTTTTATGGCATATCTACATGCATGTTTGTGTGTGTCTCTGCATATGTATTCCGTTTCTTATGCTTTTGTTTGGGTTTTTTTTGGCTATTGTTTTCCAATTGTTTGTTTGTTTTGTCCTATTCTAACTTGTTTCTATTTTATTTTATTTATGTTTTTAGATATCTATTCATTTCCTAATGAGAGAAAGAATGAAAGGGTATTTATATTGGTGGCTGAGGATATGGGAGAGAACTTGGGAGAAATTAGAAGAGGAAATACAGTGATCAGAATATATTGTATATTTCAATTAAAAAAAAAAGAACACAAACTCCATAAGGTGCATCTGTAAAATGTGTAGCTTGGCTAATCTGATTATTTATAAACCTTTTTATCAAAGTCTGTGTTCTTTTCAAGTCATAGAAATTTCTGTTGGTCTTGCCCTTAGACATTAAACTACTTGTTTCAGTGGCTCTCAAATGGGGTCAGATTGATATAATAATCAGAAATTGTGAATGGATGGCTTTATCTACATGACCATTTTACTTAACCTTTCAAGATAGTATTGAAACTTATTTCAACCTTAAATTTCAAGCCAGGCAGAGGCCTTTGATGTAAACTGTTTACATTGATTTGTAAGCCTATAAACCTTTATGGTAAAGTCTGCTCTTTGAATTTACAGCCTTTCTTAATTCAGCAGTAAATCACTTTCTGACTAGTCCAGGGACCTCTTCAGATGAGTTGAGCAGAACTGAAAGAATTTGTCTTGTGATGAGAAAAAGGACTGACTCCCTTAGAATCCCTTTGATGTTTATTGAACAGACAGAACTGATTCCTTGTGTAACAGCTTCTGCCTACTGAGCCTGATGTGAGCTCCATGCCTCTGAATGAGGTGGACATTGGAGGCAAGGAAGTCCCTACCACTTGGAGGTCTCAGGCTTGTGATCCTTAAATGACTGTGCCTCTTAAACAACAGTAAACGATAGTCACCTCCTCAAGAACTCTCTTTAGTGCTTGGTTATGGGAAACAGTTTCTGCTTGTGCTTAGGGAAGTCTTAAGTAGCACGTTGTATGCTTTCAAAAGATTAATTGCATCCAAGATGATAAAGCTTCAGAAAGTAAAGAGGAAAGTGAGCAATATCAGAAGTATGGCTACCAGATAAGAGACAACGTCCTTTTGAAGCCAAATAGGTTAATGAACATTTTTAGAGGAATTAAAGTCCTTTACTTTCTGATTCACCACAAAACAAATATCAAGTCTTTTATTATTAAGAAAATATACAAAGCTCCTTTTTCACCATCATATTTTCTGATATATTCACGGTTTTGACAAGTTGTTGGAAAGGACATCATACAGACAGTGAAAAATCACATAATAGCAACCTGTATGTCCTATACTGAGCCTCAGGTTTGATGTTTATAACTTGTGACCATAGCAAAATTTCCAATCTCTTTGCCTCATTTTTCTAGTCTTTTAAGTGAGAAAATTATATCCTAGGAGTGTTGAAAGGATTCAGGTACTTAACAAATGTTAAGTACCTAGAATAGAGTCCAACTAATAATGCATTAACACTGTGTTGAGTTAATTAATTACATATATTTTGAGAGAGTGTTCAAGACAGTATTTCTCTGTCTCTGTAGCCCTGGTTATCCTGGAGCTTGCTTTGTAGACCAGGCTGGCCTCTAACTCACAGAGATCCATCTGCTTCTGTCTCTTGAGTACTGGCATTAAAGGCATGTGCCACACTACCTGATAAGCTATTAACATTTTAAGCATGACTTTTATAAGCAGAAGTAGAAAGGGATAAACAAAGAAGCTTTGATGTTTTCCATAAGTGTTGACTTGAGTTTATCTGACAGTTTTCCTATTAAATGTAGGAGAAGAGGGAGGACATTGTCAGTGTGTTGAACATAATGGAGTAACTGACTTGCACAGGCAATGTCAAACTTTGGTTTGGTTACTTTCAAACCACCCCCCCACCCTGATCATAGGCACTTACTGTTTCATATGCTCAAGGTTTTTTCTAGTTTTCTAGTTAACTGCACAAGCTGTCTTTGAAAATTGCCCTTCATGGCAAGGCTGCAAACTATATACAAATATGACTAGGGTTATTAACTGGGTCAAGACAAGAAGCCAATATTTTGGCCAAATTTTACAAAAGAAGCCTGCTGATTTTTTTATGAAGGGTTTAATATTTAAATTCTAGATGCCCCTAGAGTTAGAGATAATTAAACTGGGATCATGTTAGCCCAATACTGCAAATTTTCCTCCCCATATTTTGTCTTTTAAGAATAGGAAGCAGAACAGCTCTGATAATCTCTTTTGAGTCTGGATTCTTTTACTCTAACCTGCCTGTGAATATTCAATGTTATATGCTAACAACTTGCTAATACTCCTCTTAATATAGTTCATTTGCATTTATCTTTCTACTGTTATTGATAGAACTATGACTACCACAAAAATATTATGCAGAGAAGTCTTAAAATGTACAGTAATGTGTCAACCACCATGGAAATTTATGAGTTTGATAGAAAAATGTAACATGGTAGATTTTATTGTCTCTTTTAACTTCCAGATTTAAAAAAAAAATGTAGAGGCTAAAATTCAATATAAGTTGTACTATCTAAGGACAGATAGTAAATAATATAATGCAAAACAAAACAAAAATAAAAATGAGTGACTGGTACTAAGTATATAATCAGACATTGCAAGATTGGAAATTTTCAATTCCCCATTTTAGACTGACTTGAATTCTCCATTTGAAATGAACATAAGCAACCTAAAGTAGAAAAGAATAGAAATAAGGTTTGGATTAGAAGAACTTGGACTAGGGAGCTAGGGCAGTGGTTCCTTCAAGGATCTTTAAATACCAAGTATTCTGTGATCTTTGTGTTATGTCAGCCTAACACAATTCCTTACACTAAAGTGTTTTTTCCTGAAAGTAGGACGAAACTTGAAGGGAGAGGATAGATAAGTCCTCTACTATCCTTGTTTATAAGTTTTTATTGCTATTTGGGAAAACCAAAATAGGCTTTTTACTTGAAAACTTGAGGACAGGGTAGAACTCAGATGCTAATTGTTAAGGGCAGGAGGTTTTCAGATGCTGCCTCAATGTAGAGTTTTTTTTTAATAATTTATTTTTTATTTCTTCAAGTTACATCTCAATCACAATCCCCTCCCTACTCCCCCCTCCAGTCCCACCCTTCCACCCTCCTCCCCCTCAACCCCCCCATCCTCTTCCCTTC
>CAJQZJ010004801.1:6535272-6547988 GCA_907164525.1 Lophiomys imhausi
CTTCCTATATAAGCAAATATATTTATCCCTCTCAGGTCTCTGAGGTGGTTGAAGAATAGACAGCTAGAGTCTCATAGTTAAATTTTGAATTGTTTAGGAATCAAGAGGGTGTTATATATCTAAGAAGATACTCTTAAAAGTGTGTTGCATGATAGTATGTATGTTGAGTCACATATAGACCTTTAAACTCATGGAGTTGGCTAGATAGTAGAATGTTAAAGTCAGGGGCCAAATATGTATAAACTGGACATTGGGAAGGTATACTGGGCCATTTAACTCTCATAAATGTGGCATATTTTTATCTATTTTTTTGTATAATACTTACTGTTATAAGAGAAGGAACCATCTGTTGGACTGAAAGGGGAAACTTCCGGGGGGAAAAGGGTGGAAGGGCGGGATAGGAAGGGGGAATAGGGAGGGGTTTGTGACTGAGATGTAACTTGAAGAAAAAAAAAATAAAGTATTTAAAAAAAAAAAGAAAGCTGAGTTACATATAGAACTTTAAAGTCATGGAGATGGTTAGATAGTAGAATGTTAAAGTCAGGTGCCAAATACATATGGACTGGACATTGAGAATGTATGCTAAGTCATATAACTCTCATAATTGTGACCTATTTATTTCTGTTGTTTTGTATTGTATTTATTGTTATAAGAGAAAGAACCATTTGTTGGACTGAAAGAGGGAGCTGTTGGGAGGAAAAAGATATACCTTAAACTAAAAAAAAAAAAGAGTAGAGGATGGGGGCATTGAGGGGGAAGAGGGTGGAAGGATGGGACAGGAGGGGGGAGTGGGGAGGGGACTGTGATTGAGATGTAACTTGAAGAAATAAAAAATAAATTACAAAAAAATAAGTCTATAAGCCGGGACAGATATTATTAAAATAAGACTATAGTATAAGTGGATAATACACATTCTGAAGAGTGAATGAAGCGTACATTGTATAGTTTGGTGAACTTTCGCTAAAAAAAACAACACCAATGCAGCTACAACCCAGAACATAAACTAGGTTATCAGTCCCTAGAAGTCCCCGTAATATATCATCAGTAGCAGCTAAGGGCTCAAAGCTGTTTTACCTAAGGAAAGTATTCCCTGTGACCTTTTAGAATTTTACAAATAATAAAAGGTTTCCCAAGAACTTAATACCTAGTTGAAATCTGTGTCATAAACACATAGAGGGTGGTCCTAAGTGAGCCAATAACACCTGCATTTCCTAAGACAGACAAAGAACAGAACAGACCACAGAGCAGTGGCAAGCCAGGAACCCATTGTCTTCCAATTCTAGAGCCACAGAATAAACCAGATCATGTGGAAGATCGAAGAATAGCATCTTAGTTAGGACTTCTATTTCTGTGATGAAACATCATGAAGTAAGCAAGCAAGTAAATAAATAAATAAATAAATGAACTTGGAGAGGAAGGGGTTTATTTCATTTTACACTTTCATATTACAGTCCATCATGAAGAAAATCAGTGTAGGAACTCAAACAGAGACCTAGAGGTATGAATTGATGTAGAAACCATATAGGAAAACTACTTATTGCCTTTCTCCTCATGGCTTCTTTAGCCTGATCTCTCTTGTTTTTTAATTATTTTATTTTTGATATTAGAATATGATTATATTATTTCCCTATTCCTTTTCCTACTTCCAGGCCCTCCTATATGTCCCTTGTTCTCTTTCAAATTCACAGGCTCTTTTTGTTAATAGTAATTGTTATATATACATACATACGTACATAAATTTTTAGTCATATATATGAACATGATATGCATATATTATTTATGTGAACATGCATACATATGTTATGTAAGCATCAGTTGAATGAAAATGGGGGAAACCACTATTTGTTCCATCCCTAAGGATGATGATCAATGGAAGGGCTTGAAAAATGCAACTTTTGCTCAACACTAAAGTTATACTACCCAATGATTATTAGAAGTTATTCAAAGCTGGCTAAGAAGCTTTGGGAAGCAGTTTAGATCCAGTACTTGGAGATTTTGAACAGTATCTGAGGACCCTGTAGAGTCAATTTCATAGTCCCTGGATAAGAACATTGTTTAGAAAATATGTGTGACTGAAACCCTCTTCCTGGCCCTCATATCATGAGCCAAGAAGTCTAGAGTAGATGGGGTTTCTTATCTTATTTATCTTTTCATTATGTAGCTCTTTCTGAAATTTTTGTTGGTGATTTAGGCACAAAATGTAAAAGTGTTAGGCATTAAGGGTGGCCAGATTGGGGCATGAGAGAGAAAACTGGTGAGGTGTATAATAGCCCTGTAGTAGCCCTTGTAGGGTCTTACTGTTCGTGATCACAAGTTTGATCTTTGTCTAAGAACAGTGGAGAAAATTGAACACTACAAGTTAGGAAGGTGACCTGATAAGATATGAGGTTATATCTTTCAAAGTAGACTCAGAAGGATGCACATGGCATCTATTCACTTATAATCAGATTTTAGCCATTATAGTACAGGATAACTATACTACAGTCATTGTACCAAAAGGAAAAGGAACATAGACTTTGCTTCCTATCAATGAGACACTTTGCCCTAGTGGTGCTGCCTTGTAGGCCCCCAATGTATGAGGAGGCTCTTGCCCTTCATATGACTGCTGAACTGGGGCGGGGGAATATAATGTAGGGACACTCCACTCCAGAGGAGTGTGATGGAAGGGAATGGGGGTAGAGGGTGAGGGGGCAGGAATGGTAGGGGTGGAAACAGGGCACTGTGATTAAGATGTAACCTGAAGTAATAAATTAATATTTTTAAAAAGTATTACCTATCTGAATTGGTGGTGTATACCTTTAATTGCAGCAGTTGGGAGACTGGGGTGGGTAGATCTCTGTGATTTCAAGGCCATCCTGCTCTATATAGCAATTTTCAGGAACTTGACTACATACAGAGACCCAGTCTCAAAATAAATAAATAATAAAAATCAGCCATTCTCATGCAATTTTTACCAGGGCTAAAAATAAAAAATATCCCTTTTCCTAAAGCCACAGTGACAAACCAAATCATGATTCTGTAACAATTCACTCCATTGAAACAATGACTTTATTAATCTTCCTTACAGAGCATAAACATAGGGGGTTTTATAGCAATGTAAGTGCTTCTTCCACCCCCAACATGCTTCACTTCACTTTACTCAACAGGGATGGGAACTTTCTTGTAGATGGAGCTTCCCTCTCCTAGACTTCCATATACTCGAACCTCCCTCCCCTGTGGTCACGTGTAATGAAGGAGGAATTGCACTATCAGACCACCTGGATACTCAGGTGAGGTCTGATAACTGTTCCCACCTCTCCACAAGTGGGTGTAAACGTCAATATGCCTAGCTGGGATGATCCTTTTGTAAAAGAACAAAGATACACTCCCTGTGATGGTGGTTCCTTGGCACTGGGGTCAGTCACTCACAAGGTGGTTAATAGTTATACATCAATGTCACATTATGAAATGAAATCAAAAAATGGGAAACAGAGCTAAACAGAGAATTCACAAAGGAGGAATCCCTAATGGCTGAGAGACACTTGAAGAAGTGCTCAGCATCCTTAATCATCAGAGAAATGCAACTCAAGACAACTCTGAGATTCCACCTCACACCTGTCAGAATGGTTAAGATCAAAAGATCAAATGACAGCACATGCTGGAGAGGGTGTGGAGAAAGGGGAACCCTACTCCATTGCTGGTGGGAGTACAAGCTTATACAAGGACTATGGAAATAAGTCTGGTGATATCTTAGAAAACTTGGAATGGCTCTACCTCAAGAACCAGCCATACACTTCTGGGTATACATCTAAATAATTCCTCAGCAAACTACAAGTACATTTCCTCATCTATGTTCATAGCAGCCTTATTTGTAATAGCTAGAAACTGGAAACAACCCAGATGTCCCTCAACTGAGGAATGTATTAAAAAAAAGCTGTGGTACATCTGCACAATAGAATATTATTCAGCCATCAGAAACAATGAAATCATGCAATTTGCAGCCAAATGGATGAAACTAAAGAAGCTCATCCTGAGTGAGCTAACCCAGACTCAGAAGGATGCACATGGCATCTATTTACTTATAATTGGATTTTAGCCATATAATACAGGATAACTATATGACAGCCAGTGCACCAAAGGGAACAGGAACATAGACTTTGCTTCCTATCAATGAGACACTTTGCCCTAGTGGTGCTGCCTCATAGGCCCCCAGTGTATGAGGAGGCTCTTGGTCCTCAAATGACTGCTGAACAGGAGAGGGGGACTGATATGTAGGGACACTCCATTCCAGAGGAGTGGGATAGAAAGAATGGAGGTAGAAGGTGGGATGGCAGGACTGGGAGGGGTGGAAAGAGGTTACTGTGATGGAGATGTCACCTGAAGTAATAAATAAACATTACAAAAAAAGAACTAAAACAGAAATTTCCTCTTGGATTAGTTTGACCATTTCTCTCCCTGTAACTTCTAACGGCCTTTAGTTTGTGGTTACGGATCTACAATGGAAGAAGATTCTGTACTGAACCCAACTGACCCAGAATAGAACTCAACACCTAATACAGACTTTATCAATCTATATCCATGCATTGTTTCAAGTTTTATGGTATATTTATTTTGTTTGAAGTTGCTTCCAGCCTGTTAGCCATTTTCAGTAAATGCTTACAGCTAGGCCACAAAGTGGGCTCCAAGGTAACAAGGCAGTTGACAATTTCCCAGAGATGATGATCTGGGTACAACCTACACCAGATTCTTACTGGGTAAACAGAAGGATTCTCACAGGGTAAGCATGATTAAACATGGTCTGAACTCTACATTCCTCTGAAATCTTGGAAGGCATGTTTGTGTTTGTCAGGAAAGTCACTATTTCTCTTCTCCAACAGCAAAGGGCATCGATCTGGTTCCCAATTAATTTGAATAGCATACATCAATTCAAAGAACTCCATCATTCCACCCTGCTGACTAGCATCTAAAATCATACTTATTTTCTGCCCAGCTGCTGTGCTACACTCTTGTGAGACTGCCTGGCAGTTTATCCCCTGTAAACTTTTTTTTTCTACCCATAAAGTGGTCCAGTTTGGTGGTTTCACTGTGCTTCCTTAGCTTACAATTATCATAACACACACATAAACACCTACATTTGTGGGGGGTCAGGAACATGGAAAATATATAACTTAAAATTAAAGCCATGAATTTGTCTTCAGTTTTTAAAGCTGATTGCATGGGAAACCCAACGCATAGTAAGGTTGGTTACACTGTTCTCTTGAAGGGTTGTTAGAGTTAACAAAGTTAAATACAGTAGGAGTGCAGGTTATACACATATTCTTAAATGGTCTCAAGGTACAGTATTAACTTGGCTGTGAAGTCTGATAAAATTTCAATCTCTTTGAAGGTAGGAGTTATTTTCAGGAAAATAAAATGTACTACCACAAGCTCAGACACAGATAAAAAGTTGATAGAATTTCAGATAGGTTTGTGTTTCAGTGGCCCCATTGGGAGATTAATAGAAATCTATTCTTGGAAGGTATAAGAGGTAGGGGAAAGTCGATGAATCCAAAAGATAGCCTGTATATTAATATAAATTAGGACTCAGTGATGGGTCAAATACACAGTTGGAATAGGAGGAAATGCCAAGAATCTGCTTCATCAGTGAATAGTTGTGGAACATTGCAGCATGAGCTGAGAGTAGAACAGGGATAGGAACAAGATCTACACATCAAGAAGACTCAGAAAAAATAAAGTACAATATTCAAAGGTATAAGGGCATATTCAATAATCTGTCCTTTTTTCTTGATCTTTCCTATATTATGTCTATGTCCTATTTTTTCTCAAGTCTGTTCACTCCTCCATAGGAGAGAAAGAAGGATACAGAAAGGAAAAAGAGAGAAGTCCCTGGGTCTAACCTCCAAGACCCATTTAACAAGACCATTTAACAGCTTGAAGTCTCTTCCCCTAAATAACAAGATTTTCTATTATCCTCCAAATGACCAAAGTGGGGGGGCGAACACCCTCCCCACTTCTGGGGATGGGACATCGCTCTCTTAAAATGACTTCCTGCTCATTTGGGACAAAGAAAACCTGTTTGGGGCCCAAATAAGAATGGAAAAAATGGTTAAAAATGTTAATAAAATCATATTGAATATGCCCTTATACCTTTGTATATTGACACAAAATTAATATTATATTTGGCTAAATTGGTATTGAGCTTTATATATTAATGTGAAATTAAGATTGTATTGGGCTACATCAGTATTGATCTTTCTATATTGATACAAAATTAGGATTATATTTGGCCACAATGGTATTGACCCTTGTATATTGATGCAAAATTAAGATTGTATTGGGCTACATAGGTATCGATCTTTGTATATTGATACAAGATTAAGATTATATTTGGCCACATTGGTATTGATCTTTGTATATTGATACAAAATTAAGGGTAATACTTTTTAAAGGTATTGTACCTAGTAATGCTTAAAAATGAAATGTGAAGTTTCGGCCTTTTGCTACCAACTGTCAAACTGTTTAGGATAATTAAGATATGCAAACTAATAGTCATGCAAGCTTGCCATTTTGTTAGTTACTATGACAGTCTATAACAGTTATTTTCTATGCTAATCAGAAATCAAGGTGCTAAGAAACAAGCAACATTTGCTTATCTAAATAGAAGATATAGATAGGTGGTCTTCAAAAACCTCAAAAGATCTGCAGAATATGGCACTCAAAGATGTTTTCTTAACTTAAGATTTTTTGATATTGAGACATACATGTCAGCTCCTGACAGCACCCCCTGTTCTACTCCAAGTAGAAGATGAACATCGAACAATCTCCAGTGGAAGATGGTTGAATTAGGGGCAAGCTTATCTCTTGGCAAGAAAGACCCCTTGCTTCAACTGTAGACAGAATGCTGTCCAAAAGGACAAAACTTGGAAGCAGGTAAGTTGCCAGCCTAGCTCTGCCAAGACAGGGTAGGCAAGTCCTTCATAATTCCTGCTCTACAATCAATGTCTGTCAGAGAAACGGGGCCAAATGGCTGAAGATTGATGCTGTTCAGGCAGCCACTCGTATGTCATTTCTTAATTTTGGAAGCTGTGGGCTCTGCACTTCCTATATAATCAGATATATTTATCCCTCTCAGGTTTCTGAGGTGGTTGAAGAAAAGATAGCTAGAGTCTCGTAGTTAAATTTTGAGTTGTTTAGGAATCAAGAGGGCGTTCTAGATCTAAGAAGATGTTTTTAAAATTGTGATGCAAGTTAATATGAAAGCTGAGTTAGATATAGAACTTTAACCTCATGGAGATGGTTAGATAGTAGAATGTTAAAGTCAGGTGCCAAATACATATGAACTGGACATTGGGAATGTATGCTAAGCCATATAACTCTCATAATTGTGGCCTATTTATTTCTGTTGTTTTGTATTGTATTTATTGTTAAAAGAGAAAGAACCATTTGTTGGACTGAAAGGGGGAGCTGTTGGGGGGAAAAGATATACCTTAAACTTAAAAAAAGAAGGGAAGAGGAAGGGGGTTTGAGGGAGAAGAGGGTGGGAAGGTGGGACTGGATGGGGGAGTAGGGAGGGGATTGTGATTGAGATGTAACTTGAAGAAATAAAAAATAATTTTGAAAAAAAAGGAATATGAAGCAAGGCCTAGTGGTATTCTCTCTTCCTGCCACCTGTGAATCCAGATGTAGAAAAGTCTGCTCCATGTCTGCCTGTATGTCTCAATCCTTCCTGACATGCTGATAATGGACTAAACCTCTGAAACTCTGAGCAATCCCCAATTAAATGCTTTCCTTTATAAGAGTAAATAAATAAATAAAGTTCAATTCTCACTGCCTCCTGTAACTCTAGTTTGTTTGCCTCACCTAAATGATCTCATTTGTTAAGATATATTTAGCAATCATTCTTCTATAACTCTTTTCTTTTATTTCTACAGATTTGGCATTATGGATCCTCCTTTACCCTAATTCTTAGAGTTTGAGACGTTTTTCTTTTCTCTTGATCTAAAGACTGTGCTAACAGTTTGTCAATTTTATTGATCTCAAAAGAGCTAGCTTCTACTTCAAAGACTGTAATTTTTGCTTTTGTAATTTCTCAGTCTCTGCTCTGACCTTTATTCCTTCCTTTTCCACTTTGCTTTCTTTTTATTTTCCATTATCCTAAGGTAGGTAACATATGCCAACTGAACCCTTAGACTAATGCATGTGTATGTCTGTGTGTGTGTGTGTGTGTGTGTGTGTGTGTGTGTGTTAGCTGATTATCTGGTTTTTTTTCTTGATATCACATCTATGTCTATGTTTACTTCTGAACAATACTTTCACATAATCCATAGTTTGTATGTGTTGTGTTAATATTCTTATTCATTAAAAATAATTTTGACTGTTTATCTGATTTCTTTTTGAACTCATTCGTTTCTGGTAATGTGTTTTTTTAATTTACTTATTTAAAAGTTTCTTAGTTTTGGAAGCTGCAGACCCTGTACTTCCTATATAATCAGATATATTTATCCCTTTCAGGTCTCTGAGGTGGTTGAAGAATAGATAGCTAGAGTCTCATAGTTAAATTTTGAGTTGTTTAGGAATCAAGAGGGTGTTCTGGATCTAAGAAGAGGTTTTTAAAATTGTGATGCAAGTTAGTATGAAAGCTTAGTTAGATATAGAACTTTAAAGTCATGGAGATGGTTAGATAGTAGAATGTTAAAGCCAGGTGCCAAATACATATGGACTGGACATTGGGAATGTATGCTAAGCCATATAACTCTCATAATTGTGGCCTATTTATTTCTGTTGTTTTTTTATTGTATTTATAGTTATAAGAAAAAGAATCATTTGTTGGACTGAAAAGGAGAGCTGTTGGGGGAAAAACGAAATACCTTAAACTTAAAAAAAAAAGAAGGGAAGAGGATGGGGGGGTTGAGGGGGAGGAGGGTGGAAGGGTGGGACTGGAGGGGGGAGTAGGGAGGGGATTGTGATTGAGATGTAACTTGAAGAAATAAAAAATAAATTATTTAAAAAAAGGTTCTCAGTTTTTTTCTTAACATTCATTTGTTCTCTTTCATTGTGATAAGGGTTATGCCTTGTGCTGTTTATATCCTTTATAATATCCAGTGTTAAAATCTGATTTATGCTCTAGTTTATTTATAGACTCTTTCCTAAGCAATGTCTCATGTGTATCTAAAAAAAAAGAAAATATATATTTTGCTTCTTTGTGTGGAGAGTTCAGTCCTGTTGATTCTAACTGGTTAGTAATGTTGCTCAACTCTTCTTCTTTAATCATATGCCTACTTATCTCATTGTATAGAGAGCTGTCTGTCCCACCAGCCTACACTTTTGTATTTGAGTCCCTTGCCAATAGCTCCTCATATATTCTATACTGCTTTATTTAAACTTCATTTCCTTTTTTAATGTTTATTTATTACTTCAAGTTACATCTCCATCAAAGTGCCCTCTTTCTACCCCTCCTGGTCCCACCCTCCTACCCTCTACCCCCTCTCCCTCCTATCATACTCCTCCTCCGGAGTGGGGTGTCCCTACATAACAACCCCCTCCCCTCAGTGCAGCAGTCATATGAGGGCCAAGAGCATCCTCATGCACTGGGGGCCTACATGGCAGCACCACTATGGCAAAGTGTCCCACTAACAATTAACAAAGTCTATGTTCATGTTTCTTTTGGTGTGTTGGTGGGTTAACCTGTACTATATGGCTAAAATCCAATTATAGGTGAATAGATGCCATATGCATCTTTCTGAGTCTGGGTTAGCTCACTCAGGATTAGCTTTCCTAGTTCCATCCATTTGGCTGCAAATTGCATGATTTCCTTGTTTCTGATAGCTGAGTAGTACTCCATTATGTAAATGTACCATAGTTTATTTTTTAATCCATTTGTTGGTTGAGGAACATCTAGGTTGTTTCCAATTTCTAGATATTACAAATAAATCTGCTATGAACATAGATGAGGAGATGCCCTTATGGTTTGGTGAGGAATCATTTGGGTGTATACCCAGCAGCATACATTCATTTCTTTTTCAAATATTTATTTAAAAAATTATGCAATACACTTTGATCGTATTATTTCCCCTTTTCCCAATTCCTCTCAGACCATCCTTCCTACCAACCCAACTTCATGTTCTTTTCTATTGCCGCATTTTTTTTTTTTTTGAGTACGATTTGGTTTGGCTGACTGTCCTGTTTGTTGCAAATAAAATCAATTACTTTGGGAAGAAAAGATGAGCTTGTCCCACACTGCAAGACAAATCACCCTAAGAAACATGGAGCTAAGGATGCAAACAACAGCTTCTTTGTGAGTGAGTTCCTTTTCCAGGGAGCTGAATGTTCCTGCAGTTAGGTTAGGGGTAGACAGCCAGGGACTTCCCTTCACTTTTCTTGGCATGGAACTACTAGTGGATAATGGTGAAGACAATTAGGACCACAGCCTTTCCATGTACTGTGACTCATGTTAAGCTCTTGTTTCATGAGTAGGGTCTCAGAATGAGGATTTTTGATGACACCGAGGACTCAGCTAAAGCAGCAGGCAGTGGAGGTAGAATGAGAAGTTCATCAGTCTGTCTCCAGAGAAGAAGCTTTGCTGTACTGGCTCTTTGTAACTAAAAGCTGAGAGGAAAGGCAACCTGTGCTCTTGATTTCATCAACCTAAGGTTGAGGCTCAGCCTACTGAGTCAAAACGAGGAACACGGTAGCGACCACTGGGGAGCTAAGATTTTATCCTGAATTTCCAGTTAATTAACTAGGGACCTTGAGAAAATTACCAATTCTTGTTCTCAGTGTATTTGCCTGTGATGTGAGTGCTGGGTGATATGGTGTTATCCAGCCCTGTGTTTTGTAGCTTCATGGGAACTCAGCACCCAAGTGAGACACTGGAAAGTAGAACTAGGGAGTCTCTGACCACAAATTTGTAATGTGTTAGATAAATTTTATATCTCATATATTAAAATTATTTCAGCATGCAAAATAATATATGTAAATATCCAATGGAAAATGTTAAATGGAAAATACATGATGATTCACATAATAAAATAAACATACTGCATAGATATAATATCGCTATAAATTTCAGTTATCTTTCACTGTCTTAGAATGACAGTTCTAAACTAACTCTGAGAGAAGTTATTTCCTCAGTGCCAAGTGTGATGTCTGAAGAAAGCTTCAGAATAAATGGACAGATTCATGGTACACAATATTTCATCAATATCAGAGCCATAAATATAGAGAATTTTCAAGCAGAGTTTTAATTCAAGGATGATCTGAGTGCAGTGAGAATCTAGCTGGAGGGTTACTCAGTGCTGGTGCCGCAGTCAACAATTGCTTACAGAAAACAACAAAGAAACTGGCTTTCACTTGCAAGTATGCTGGTTTTTTTTCCTTACATTGCTGTATTCATACAGGCATAAGAAAATAAAATGAATAATTGAAGACAGCCTCTGCTGCCTCCTACCTCTGTCTCTGAGCTATCATAAGAGGAAATGACTGCTTTTAGGGTAATGACATACATGGAGGCATTTGTCTACTTCTGAAGGTGTCATGAATCATTTTCCAATGATTTCCCTAGACACATTATAATTTCTGAAGTTCTGGCCCTTTCTTGATTCCCTTTGTTAACATGTACCTCTGTGTTCCTTAGTCTTACTCATTTGCAATACAATGTCCTATCATAAGTCACTTTCTGTCCTTAGCTAGGTGAAGGAGACAGGTTTTACTTTAATAGCTTTCCTCATAATATATGTTCTGAATAGTAGGAGAAAGTGAACTGGCTGTATTACAAAAAAATGGACACATTAAAACTGTTTAGTTGACTTACATAGTCAGAAGAATAAGTTAAAACTTGAAAAGTTTATAGCACCTACATTATGATCTTTAACTTTTTGTTGAGCTGCAACATAACATCCCATGGGCTTAAAGGCAATTAGACTAGAGCCAATAAAACTAAGCTAAAAACAACAGATGTAATCTCTCTTTTTGTGAAACCTTGCCTACAATCCTATGTGGCACAGTTTTAGAGGTTAGTAGAATTCATGACCATCATGGCAGGGAGCATGACATCCAGGCTCTGGATTTATGTATGGTGGTTTGAATGTGCATGGCCTTGTAGGCTCATCTGTTTGAATGCTTGCTTTTTGGTTGATGAAACTGTTTCGGGAATATTAGGAGGTGTGGCCTTGTTGGAAGAGGTGAATCATGGGCTTTGAGATCGCAAAAGCTCACATAATTCCTAGTTAGCGCTCTGCTGCTCTCTGCCTCATGCTTGTAGAACACACATGAGTTTTCTGCTACTGCTCCAACAACATGCTTGCCTGCCTGCCTTCTGTCATGCTCCCAATCATGATGGTCACAGGTTCTGCTGTCATGAGACCCCCAAACTAAAAGCTTTCTTTTATAAATTGCCTTAGTCATACTGTTTTGTCAGGGCAGTAGAAAAGTAACCAAGATAGAGGTTTAAATGGAGGAGGGGAATGGGTGGCCAGAGTAAAAGAAAGAATGAAATGTGGAAAAAGATTGGCTAACACTAAAGTCCTTTTTAAGAGAACAACGTCCCATCCCCAGAAGGTGGGGAGGGTGTTCTCCCCCTTTGGTTATTTGATAGATAATAGAAAATTTTGTTATTTAGGGGAAAAGACTACAAGCTGTTAAATGGTCTTGTTAAATGGGTTTTGGAGGTTAGACCCAGGGACTTCTCTCTTTTGCTTTTCTGTATCCTCCTTTCTCTCCTATATAGGAGTGAACAGACT
>CAJQZJ010004801.1:6548388-6580558 GCA_907164525.1 Lophiomys imhausi
CTTAGCAGCTGAAAACAATGTCAGGCCAGATACTTTGTTTCTTCAAGTCTATTGAGTCTTTCCTGTTTTTCCTGACTTCAAACTTGTTTTTCAGTCTATTGAGTCTTTCCTGTTTTTCCTGACTTCAACCTTGTTTTTCAGTCTATTGAGTCTTTCCTGTTTTTCCTGACTTCATGCTGATAATGCTCTTCAGGCCCCGAATTAAGAGACAGTATCAGAAACTCCTATATATTTTCTAAATCTAATTTATCTAACCCCTACAAATAGAAGTCAAAACAACAACAAAAAGCAGCTGATGCTTGCTGAAGTATGAAGACAGGATAACATTCCTAGAATTAAGTGATTTCAGTAGACATGTGGAATCATTCAACCTCACCTTTCTTTATAGGGTAAATATGTTGCAAATGGCTAATGCCAAAAATGTGTCTTGTCTTTTATTTGCCTTCTCAAAATTGTTACTGGATATGTTAACACTAGGGTCTATATCTTTTCTTTTCTAACAAGCTTGGCTGGGCCACCTGTCACCTGGTCTATTGAAGAAACAAGAAGTGGAAAAAGGCAGAAAAGGAAAGCATTTTAGGTCAGGCCTATCAAGAGTTTACTCTTGGCACTATAATGTTGAACATAAAATTGCTTAAGATGGGCAAGTTGTCTTGCTTCTGGTCTCAGGAAGAATGCACAGAGTGCTTTAGTCTTAACGAAAGGCTTCCTGTCAGAGGGGATTTATCAACTGAGAAGTTATCTGTGATAGGATATATGTGATATTCTGGTTTGTCAAATGTCTTTAATCATACAGAGATTTTTCTGTGATTTTTCTTTCTTCTGTGTTTTATATTACTGAATTTTGGTTGGTAAGCTTACTTTAATCATGACTGTAAAGCCCTTTACAAAACATCTTTGGCTTGACTTCGATGAAATTTTGCTAAGACTTTTTTGTTTGCTTATAAAAAATATACTAGAAGTAGACACTAGTCTGTACTTTAGATGTTCTGTCCTGTTGCTCTGAGTAGTTTGGGGTTTGTGTTAATGATAAAAGTAACTCTAAAATGAGTTGAGAGCTGTTGCTTTCTCTTTTACATCTGGGAGAGTTTGTGAAGACTTTGGGTCAATTTGCCTAAAAATGCTTCCTAGGATTTATCAACTAAGACCTGAACTTTGGAGGAGTGTGGAATTACTAATGTCACTTTGTGTAGTGAGAATTTTGGGCTTTTTTTTAACATTGAAATATTATGTGAATATATTTTTGTTTTAATCCCAGGTGTGGGATATGGGGCTGCTTCTGTTTGTCCACAGCAGTTATGATTTGCCTCATGCTCTAATATGGGCATGATTTTGCCAGATGAACAGAGTTACATTTGGAATTCGGTGGACTGTTTAGAAGATATATAAATGCTAGGGCCCTGAGAGGCAGGGCTGTTGGGACTCTTGAAGAAGGGGTTTCTGCTGCTCCCCCTCCTGCTATTTGGTCCTGCTGCTATTGATGGTGGATGATGTGATTGGTTTGTTGCTGTTTGCTGGACTGCTAGTTGCTAGGTGAAGATATCCTGATGACGAAGATCAAACTTGCCCCAAAGAACTCCACACCCCTAAGGAAGTACTCCTATGATATTGACGTCCCCTTTCCTTTCTAACTTTCTTTCTCTCCTACCTACTGTTAGGGAGTTGGAAAGGATGTAGTTGTCTAGAGAGGTAAAAAAAAGAACCCAAATAAAGTATCCAAGAAATTTGGCTACAAGTGGCACCCAACATGAGGCTATTCAGAAAGGGAATTCTGATTTCAAATGCTGAAAAAGAAATGACAGGAGATGAACGGATGAATGTTTTGTTTCAAGATGTCAACAAAAGCCACTTCTGCTGGATTATCCCCCACTTTGCTCCCAGAAGGGATTTTCTGGTTTTTGTTTGTTTGTTTGTTCTTTTCTTTTCTTTTTCTTTTTCTTCCTATATTCCATCTCAAAAAAGATTGGGAGAATGGGCTGAGCAGATTGAAAACTTTTAGGTAGAAACGAAGAAATCTGAGAAACAAACAAAAAAAAATAGATGAAATGGGAGAACCTAAAGGGTCACTCTATTCTCTCATTTTTTAAATGGTTGCAGACTTGGCTATGCAGCTGGATAAATTGGGGGTAGAGGTGGAAGCACTTGGGAAGCAAAAAACAGAAAACAAAAAGGCTCAGACCTGCTAATTAAGCAGAACTGGAGCTTCCCACAGGATGAATGAGGGAACCAAACTGGGCTAGAAGGCAGAATGCAGCCCTGTCCTGAAGCACAAATTTTTGGGTTCAAGTCCCCTCAGCCCCTCAGCAGGGCAGGGATCTGAGTATGTTGCTGCTCGGGTGGGTAGGGGGTACAAGGAAGAGGACATTCAGGGCAACAAGGTTAAAGAAAAACACTCATTTTGAAAGAAAGGGTTAATCTGAGACAACTGTGCAGCCAGAGGAAGGATCATATAATCACCTTCAGTATTCCCAGTAATCCTAAAGCACATGCCTGCTAATGGTGTGGATCATATTGATGAGATAGTATGGCATCCTATAGAAATGATAGTTCTGAGGTGTTTTAAAGAGGTCATGATATCCTATGGAATGCACACCTATGTAAAACAGATATTAAGTTACGGGGCTACCCAAAACAGAATTATTCACCAAGATTGGAAAGGTCTGGTAACAGCTGTGCTGGATGCCAGTCAGAAGTTATAATAGGTAATGTGGTGGAGGGAGGAAGCTGTGAAAATTGAACAGCAAAATAGAGCAAAGGGAATGAATATTGTCAAAGATTAGTTGCTTGATGAAGGGTAGTACTCTGTTTTACAAGAACAGATTTGATTAGATGGTGCTGTTATAGGATAATGTCATTTAGCAGATTTAAAAACTTGGGACAAAGTTGAAGAGCCCAGGAAAAGGTCCACCACATTTACTAAGATTGTATAAGAGTCTGAGGAGCCCTTCACAGATTTCTTGCAAAGATTGGTTTCAGCTATGGCTTTGTGAACAAAGCTGTAACAGCCTTGACAGCAGACAGGTGTTGATAGAGAGCCTTGAATTTGAGAATGTGAATACCAAATGTAAAAGAGTTATTAGACCATTAAAAGTATGGGCAGTGTCAATAAACGAGTGAGTAAGGAACAGAAATGATACTGGTTCTCATAGGACCATGCTAATATCATTGGGCAAGCTATTGCTAAGGGTCTCCGACATCAAAATGCCCAGTGTTCAACTGCAGAAAATTCAGTCATTTACAAAGAAATTGTGACCAAGGCCCTAAAAGCCTCAGATCTCAAAATGCCTTGTCCATTAACTATGAGAAATACAGCCAGAGAAGTGAGCAAGTCATTTCTCGAGGCAATAGGTTTTTGAAAAGAATGCCTAGGCTTCCCCAGGGTTTGCAGATGTTGTGACAAGGTACACCATTAAACCAATGAGTGTAGGTCCAAGAGAGATAGATATCCAAGGCTGCTTCATTCCATTGGGAAATGAAATGGGAGGCCTGGAAGCTGGAGACCCTGCAGCAAAAAGTATGAGCCGTTTCAGACAAGAGCATCTGAGAGTCAATAGGTTATAGAAAAAAAAAGTCTCAACAACAAACCTTGAAGTTTATGCTAGTCACAGGAAAGTTAATGGCCTCTACTGGCTTCATGAAACCCTATTATAAAACAGAAAAATAATGCACAAACTCTGTAATGCAAAATTTTGATAAACATGGGGAAGAGACATTTGACTGTGGGCTTGCAGCAAGCAGGTGAACCAATGAGTTTATTGATACTGTTTATTTGAGCATGGATGGGCATTATTTATAATAGCTCTTACTAGTGGCTACACCACAAAAGAAAATGTCTCTCCTTCCCCTATCAGATGCTAATTCCATGCAGATCCTCAGGGAGTGTAGGAAATTGTGAGCTCCTCTCACTCCATGGCAGAATGTTTACAGCACAATCTTGTGCAACTAATCACAGTTGGTCAGATTTCAGGACAGCAACAGCTATGTCATACATTATATGATACAAAACTGAATGCAAAGACTAATGTAACAGAATATTTTTATTTATCAACACTTATAGTTTATTAATACTTAACAAACATCTATAAAATATATAAATCTTATAATCTAAAATCTATAATCTAAGAATACCCTAATATCTAATAACACTCTAATACCTATCTAAAAATACTTAACTAACACTATTTTTAACTTTCTTAAAGGATATTAATATTCTTAATGTAGGTCTATACAGGGTGCAGGATGACTTGGTTTACAGAAGGCAGTCCTTTTATTTATTTATTTATTTTTATTTATTACCTCAGGTTACATCTCCATCACAGTGCCCTCTTTCAACCCCTCCCAGTCCCACCCTCCCACACTCTGGAGAAGGAATAGGGGGCAGTCCTTTTCAAAGCTTAGTGTTCATTGGGTCTTACTTTGCCTTGCCAGTTCCTAAGGCCAGTTTATTTCCACCACCAAATTGTGGCCAGTTTATAAAATCAGTTTGTTCCAACTGCCAAGCTGAGGGTAGCTTTTTCAATCAACTAAGACTCGCCTCCACAGTCTCTTTGGCTCTGGCAAGTCTCAAGGCCAAAAGCTTCTTCAAGCAGCTTCCAAACTCTGCTTTCCTTGTTCATTTTTCTAGTGCTCTGAAGACCCAAGACAGATGCCTTTAAAGGACTCTCTCTCAGCAGGTTTATGCCATGCCTTTGCCTTGGGCTATAGCAGCCTAAATTTTGTTAATGGCGTACCTTGCTGTGTGCTTCTTCAGCATGACTTTTCGGTCGGTGAGGGCAGGAGGACGAGACAGACTGAGTGGAGTTCTCTGGCTTATATATCGCATTACCTCATAATACTTGGCAGGCTCGAGGTTCCAGGAGATTTCTCTCAACGTCCAACAGTCCCATTGCTTCTCATGGCAAATGACATCACCTGCGTGGCTTGTGAGGTTTCTTAGCCATGCCTCCTCAACAAGGCATATTGTCTGGCCACAACTTGCCTTTGTCTGTTTCAGCAGGTAAAGAGATGCCAAGCTTTCCTTATGTGCTGCCAAATGCTAATCTGAACTACCTACTAATTTCACTGAAGAGACCTAACTTCTACCACAGACTAATATGAGACTAGTTGAAAAATTCCTAACTGAACTTAAATTCTCATCAATGTAATTATAGGATTGAGAAGACTGGGTTTGGGACAATTGGGTTTAGCAAATGACTCTTAAAAATTGGCCTCTATATCTCACAGGGATTCTTTCTCAAGCGATGTTGCATCTTCTTTTCTATTTGATGAATATAATTTGGCCCTTCCTCAGACCTTTATTGACATAGCATCTCATACTACTAGGTAAGGAACCCAAAAGAAGGGTTTAAACATCTGAAGAAATATAAACTTGTACTAAGTCAAATCATATCTTAAGACCACAGGGGCAGATGCATGGACATTTCTAATGATGCTTGATAATGCAAAAAGAGTAAAACCGCAGGTAGCTGCAGATGTATAAGCAGGTGTGTGACTTTGTATTGCAGAATAGCTGCTATTGGTCCTTCATACCCAGTACACAAGCTTTGGAGGTAAAGTGTTTACTGTGGTCCTCAGGTGTGAGTCAAGACTTGAAAATTGGGTTAAACATGAAGATTTGGCAAAATTTAAACTTACAGTGCTTTCTGAGTCCAGGAATTCAAGTGCTGTAGTCTCCCATTGGTAAATGCAGAACAAAAAAGTTTGTTTAGTAATCCGAGGGTCTGCTCTGACTTTCAGAGGAGCATGGTAGTAGGAAGGACAAAGCAGAAGCTCGAAGCAATGGCACATGCTATAGGGAATTACTGCTAACAGCATGTACACTCTACATATAATGTGTAGGGGATTGCTAGATGCAAAATCAGGTGATGACTACAATTGTAGCTGTTTATCCAGATGCGGTTTCTTCACTTAGTAAACTGAATGGTTTGCTGCCAATGCCAGTAGAACCAGGCCAGCTGCCATTTCATAAATTTAATCAACTTAACTTTTGCCATACTATAGATCATCACTGTGATCTACATTCCCGGCCTGACAGCAGAGTGCCATATACATCTAGGTAGACAAGAAGTAATTGTTTCTCCAGTTATGTTATCAAAATATACATGTCAAGGTAAACCTGTTGAAACTCTAGATGCCTACTGCTTCAATGAAATAGTCAAGCATTCATCAATGTACCTATTACACATCAAAAGACCATTACTTACACTTTCATGATCCATGGATATTAGTGTTCCTAGATTTGAAGATAGCCCACACCATATTTAAGAGTGTTCTTTGGTTATTTAATAAGTAATATATGAGGCTACTCTATTAGAATGGAGCCATAGTAGCTGGATTAAGATGCAGATCAAGTAAGTGTAATAAAATCTTCATGAGCAAGTACCGATATTCAGTCTCTCTCTCTCTCTCTCTCTCTCTCTCTCTCTCTCTCTCTCTCTCTCATATGTGCATGTGTGTATCTCTCCATGTATGGGCTATATGTGTACATTTTCATATATGTGTGCATGCATTTGTGGTAAAAATGGGGAAGCCATAGGTTGATATTAAGTATCTGCCTCTATTGTTCTCCCCTTTATATTATTAAACAGGATCTATTAGTGAACTTGAGATCTACTGATTGGGTAGACTGGCTAGTGAACCTGTCTTCACTTCCCCAGTGTTGGGACTACAGGCAAACACCTCCGCTATATTCAGCTAGTTATGTAGGTGCTGAGGAACTGAATTCAGGTCCTTCTGCTTACATGGTAAGCATTTTACCTACTGAACTATCTGCCCAGAACTCACTATGGATGTATCTATGGTGAACTGGGATGTTGTGTAAGGAAAATCTTCATCAAGAAATTTACAAAACAAGCTTCTTCATTTTAGAACTAAATCATGGCATGTTCTTTGAAAAATCTAGCCCCTGGCGATTTAGTATAAACCCCAGTAACAGAAACGTGTTAGTTTTTATTATTCTGGCAGCCATTCTTGTAAGCTGAGTATGCACCCAGCTTCCTTGAGGCTTTTCATGATGTTGTCCTTGTATTACAAACACATATTGTTAGAGCAGTTTATTTGCATATGAAACAACTGGCCAGAAAACTGTCAGAGAACTTTAATAAATTCAAATTGCCTGTTTGGAAAGAACACATCTTTAGAAACTGTCCTGTAAATCATATGATCGTTGCTCTCCATATGCCACCTTAACCTATCCCCATCTGTATGGGTAGAGTGGGGTGGCACCTGCCTGTATTCCCAATACTTATTGGGTGGAGGCAGGAAGATCGGGAGATCAAGATCATATTCAAAAGAAATTATGACTGTAAGACCAGCAATATTTATTCCCAAACAGACGTTTATGGCCTGTATCCTTCTTCTCATATGAATATAACATACTTCTGAGATGTAGCTTGTTAACCACCTTTCTTCTGGTAATTACACAATAGTCATAATGTCATTTTCTCTTTTTCTGCCTATGAACATCCAAATGAAGTCTTTCTCATGAGATCCACAGAGAGGCATATCAGGTACCGTTCTCACTTGCAGGTCCTCTACTCATGCCTTATTGTTTAGTCTCAAGAGTTGTTTTCTAATAAATAAAAAAATCTGCACTGCTCCCAGTCTGTCACCTTGAATTCTATTTTATCTGACATGATTATTTTAATTACAGGTTCTATTCTGTTGGCCTGTGACTGATGTATTTTTTTTTGAATTTCTTTTCTTTAAGCTAACTCTATGCCACTTCATTTAGAATTGTCCTTCAAATAGAACATTGTTTAGATAATAGTGTTGTAAAAAGCAATGGCCTTAAAAATATTTCAAACTGTATATAATTCAGGTAGGTACATTGCAGATTTGGTACAAGACCACTTCAACAAGGCAAATATGCCAATCAATCTAGTTGCATACATTTTGGGGGACCTTCTCTGTATGTTTACAAAATACTGCAGTCTTATGTGTAATAGTATCAAGCATAAAATGTGTAAATACCTAATTAACAATATTCTATTGCTTGGAAATATTAAGGATCAAGTGAGACTACAGTGAGTGGCAAGCTACTTTCTTTGAGGCATGTGGTTGCTGGCTGGTCATGGTGATGGCTGCTGAAAGCTGAAGTGGTTGTGACAATTTCTTAAGATATTGTGACAATGATGTTTCCACATCAGTTGACTTTCTCTCATCAAAGAGTTCTCTGTACAGGTGATATCATTTGAAAGCACTTTACTCACACTAAAACTTTGACAATTAAACTCAATTTGTCAAACTCTGCCACTTTATGTTCAATTGACTTTATGTTCTCATTTAGTTGTTATTACTCAGCCATGTTCACAGCATCTTCAACAAAAGTAACCCCATCTCAGTCCATACAAAGCAATTCTTCCTTTATTAAAGTTTTATCATGGACTTCTGCAATAGTCACATCTTCAGTTTCCACTTCTAAGTTCTGAGGGGGGGGTTGTATATTTTCCACCAATCCTATGATTTCTTCCCTCACTTAACTGTTGAATATCTAAAAATCATCCATGTTCACTCACATCAACTTCTTCCAAAAAATCCTATGAATGCTGCTATCTTGACCTCTTCACGGGAATTTTAATGTTCCTGTGGCATGTAGAACAGTGATCATTTCAAGGATTTCAACTTATTTTCCTCAAATCTATGGAAGGAGTTACTATCTATAGCATAGTATTGTGAAAAATAGTTCTTAAGTACATGACTCAAAGTTCAAAGTCTTTCTTTGATGAAAGGACTGCAAAATGAGTCTTTGGTTAGTAGATTTGAACCAATGTTTACCTTATCACCCAGATGCATTAGATCCCAGGTGCATTGCCAGAAATATTTGAAAGGAGTCTTTTCCCCCTTAATAGTAAATAATTCCCCAAAGTGGACTACAAATATTTAGTAAACCATAGAAAGATATGGGTTACTATCTAGATTTTGTTATTCTATTTATAAAGTAGAGCTCACACTCAAGTGGAATAGGTTGTGTATAGTTAATAAAGATGCTAGACTTTTCTAAATGATAAATGACCATGGCAACAATGGAAAAATCAACTGGCCTCTAAAGAGATAGCCACCTTCCCTCTGGAGCTTTGAAGTAGACCCTGACTTCTCTATAGTCATGAAAGTCCTCAAGAGAATCTTGTCTCAGAGGTGTTTGGTTTATGGTGAGTGTGTGTGAGTGTGTGTTCTACTGTGAAGTCACTTTGGCCGAGTGCCTCGGCTGTGCAGATCATCTGGGTAACTTCCTGCTGCTTCTGCACAGGATGTTTGAGCTTGAATGGTCATGTCATGGAGGGAGTTTGGGCTTAAATTTCATGAACCCCAACTTAGCCTCAAATCTTGTCTGCAATTTATTCATTCCTCCAGCCTACATAGTATTGAGTAGAATGAAGGCCATGCTAATATTGGGCTTTGGCTTAAGGGAATACAGTGGCTAGCTTGGTGTTCTAACTAGATCACTCCATATAGCCATGAAAGTGTTTCACTTTCTCATCATTGGTCGACTCACTGGAGTAGCACTTGGCATTTCCTCTAGAACTTTCCTGTGCATTTGTAAAATGACCATTTAATACAAGAGTCAATGCCTCATTTTGACCTATATTTCTTGGGTTCTTTAAGTTGTTGGACATGCAAATCTTCCTCAGGATTATTTGTTTCTGCTCCATCCATTTACCTACAAATTTCATTTCTGGGGTGATTTTTTTTTTGTGTGGGCATGAAAATAATTATTCTTATTCTTAATGTGGTTGAACATCTTCATCTTGTTTATTGTGGGAAGTGGACTTTCTTCCAAAGGGCATCATTCAGGGTATCCTAAAATAACCACAAACTTCATTTTGGATAAGTTATTATCCATGTTTGCTGCTCATATCTGTTCTTCACTTTTATCCCATTTGTTTTTGAGGTTGAGTTGCCATAGCTCTTCTATTCTATGCATTTATTTCTTTTGTGTGTGTGTGCAAACTGATTTTCATTTATTCATTCCTCATATACAGACCAACAAATATTACTCTTTTATTATCTTTTAAAAAGTATTTATTTATTACTTCAGGTTACATCTCCATCATAGTGTCCTCTTTCCACCCCTCCCTGTCCCACCTTCCCATGCTCTACCCCCTATCCCTTCCACCCCACTCCTCTGGAGTATAGTGTCCCTACATAACAGTTCCCTGCCCCAGTTCAGCAGTCATATGAGGGCCAAGAGCCTCCTCATACACTGGGGGCCTACAAGGCAGCACCACTAGGGCAAAATGTCTCATTGACAGGAAAAAAAGTCTATGTTCATGTTCCCTTTGGTGCATTTGTTGTAATATTTATCCTGTACTATATAGCTAAAAAACAACTATAAGTGAATAGATGTCATGTGCATCCTCCTGAGTTTGGGTTAGCTCACTCAGGATGAGCTTCTCTAGTTCCATCCATTTGGCTGAAAATTGCATGATTTCATTGTTTATGATAGCAGAGTAGTATCCATTGTGTATATGTACTACAGTTTTTTTTTTTTTTTTTTTTTTTGGTTTTTCGAGACAGGGTTTTTCTGTGTAGCCCTGGCTGTCCTGGACTCACTTTGTAGACCAGGCTGGCCTCGAACTCGCAAAGATCCGCCTGCCTCTGCCTCCCAAGTGCTGGGATTAAAGGCGTGCGCCACCACTGCCCGGCGCATACTACAGTTTTTTAATCCATTCTTCGGTTGAGGGATATCTGGGTTGTTTCCAGTTTCTAGCTATTACAAATGAGACTGTTATGAACTTAGATGAGGAAACTTCCATGTGATTTGGTGAGGAATCATTTGGGTGTATACCCAGAAGTGGTATGGCTGGGTCTTGAGGCAGAGCTATTCCTAGTTTTCTTTCTTTCTTTTTTTTTTTTTTTTTTTTTTTTGGTTTTTCGAGACAGGGTTTCTCTGTGTAACAGCTCTGGCTGTCCTGGACTCGCTTTGTAGACCAGGCCGGCCTCCAACTCACAGAGATCTGCCTGCCTCTGCCTCCCAAGTGCTGGGATTAAAAGCATGCGCCACCACCACCAGGCTATTCCTAGTTTTCTAAGATATCAAGATATCGCCAGACTGACCTCCATAATGGTTGCACAAGTCTGCACTCCCACCAGCAATGGAGGAGAGTTCTCCTTTCCCCACAATCTCAACAGCATGTGCTGTCATTTGAGCTTTTGATCTTAGCCATTCTGACAGGTGTGAAATGGAATCTCAGAGTAGTCTTGAGTGTGTTTCTCTGATGATTAAGGATGCTGAGCATTTCTTCAAGTGTCTCTCAACTGTTAGGGATTCCTTCTTTGTGAATTCTCTGGTTAGCTCTGTTCCCCATTTTTTGATTGGATTATTTGGTTTCTTGGCATTTAATTTCTTGAGTTCTTTGTAAATTTAGAATATTAGCCCTCTGTCAGATGTAGGGTTGGTAAAGATTCTTTCCCAATCCGTAGGCTGCTGTTTTGTTAGAATGACAGTGTCTTTTGATTTACAGAAGCTTTTCAATTTCATGAGCTCACATTTATTTCTTATATTTCTTTTGTTTTATGAGATATACTCTAAACTTTTTCAGAAAGAATGCCCACAGAAAAGTTAATTTTTTTATTTCTGAAAATTACTTAAAATTTAGTTATATATCAAATTTAAATTTTGACCTTATGTTCCCTCAGAGCTATGATGATATTGATCCATTTAAGCAATTAGTTACTAATATATTAACTATATTTATATTAACTATAATTAACATATTAATTGTGATAATTCTCTTAGGGTAAGTATCAATATCAATATTGGCTATCAAGGTATAGTATAATAACTGTAGGAGTAGAATTTTACTAGGTGTGAGGAAAATATATGATGATAAACAAATTTAAATTACTCAGCTTTTCTGCTAGTGAATATGTTGATTTTTTTTCTCAGTCAGAGAGAGAGAGATATAATGAGAGAAATTCACATGAATTTATCATATACCATAATACAGAATCCATTCTATTCTCTACCTACAGCCAAGGATTGGCTAAGAATTATGCATGACTATGAATTTAACAAAAGAAGAAGAAACAATAAACAACTCTGAATACACATACATGAAAGCATACGTGTATATATATTTGACACTTGTAGTTGGTTTTTGCATCATGAAGATTGAGGAAGCAGGCTTTAGAACCTGTGTCTCCATAGGCAAGAGCATACATAACCAGGCACCAGAAACCCCTAGAAAGGCCTGCAACTCACTTTTGTTATTTTGACCTAAGTGAAAAGGGTAGCCTGAAAAAGCCTGTACCCAAAATTTAAGCACACTTCTAACATAGGGGCACAAAAAGAGCCAATGAAAATAGACGCATCATAACAAGTACATGTAGAGGTGCTGACTTAGATTATTGAAACGAAGTAGTGCACCTTTGACAACATGGTCAACCCCACCATGCCTGCTTCCTACCCCTGCACCTTGTTTCCTCTCTCCTCTTACTTCTCTCTCTCTCTCTCTCTCTCTCTCTCTCTATATATATATATATATATATATATATATATATATATATATATCTGTATCTGTGTGTGTGTGTGTGTGTTTGTGTTTGTGTGTGTGTCTGTGTAACTTTTCATCTTACTTTTTAGGGCACAATCCCTCACTGAACATGGAGTTTGTAGACTTGGCTAACTGGCCAATGAACTCCAGCCATTCACCTGGATTCTACCCCCTCCCTAGAACTGAGCTTAGAGACACATGCTGCTAGGTTCATTTTTGTTGCTGGGTATTGAAAATCTGAACTCACATCCTCATGCTTGCATGACTAAATCATCTTCCCAGACTCCTTCCCTGCTTCCTTCAAGCCTTGCAAAAATCATCTTAAAACCCATACTGTTGAGAAACATACAGAAGAGAATTCTTGGCAATGTAGTTCAAGTTAGTCAAATGACACATTGTTACGTCTTACTGTTCCCCAAATGGTAAAAACTTGTTTTTATTCTGAAACTTTATTTATCAAAGCTAAGTAAAAGAAAATATTTAGAAATTCAGGAATTACTGATCAACATGATTACAATCTCTCTATATGTCTAATATATTGAGTTAAAATGAACCTCATAGTAATGAAGAGTTAATATTTTGATATGGATTTATTTAATACCAGATGCTTAAATGTGTTGCAACAAGAATAATATGTTGTTGATTAATTCAGGCTTCATATCATTGACTTCTGAATCATGTACCCCACTAAGCAAAGCTATAATGTCAACATATACAAAGCTTATCTCTTTTGTTATTCATTCTGGCAGACATGTTAGTGGAGCCACATCAGTGTTAGAAAACTTAAGTCACTTAAATGATAGTCTGTTCAGTTAAGATACAAGTTGTGATTCCTCTGTCCCTAAAACCATGATCAGTAGCCAGCCTTTATGGGAGCATTAATAATCAAACTCACAGCTGGGGCTCACCAACACAATGAAAGTGCATTTGGGCTGGAAGCAGTGTTTGGAACAGCTCTGGAATTGTCCTGCCTCTGCTCAGGCAGCCAAGCCCAGGGTGCTCCAAATGTATAACTTGAAAGGGAAGAGAAGCAGGATTCAGTTGTTCTCCAAGAACACAGCAGGATGGATTGAAGCGCAGCCCACAGCCCATCTACCATAAATTGTCAGCCAAGTTCTTTTTAAAATAAAGGATCTGACTAAGAAACTGCCAAAATGATGCACTTCAATAATGAGTTGGGACTGATAGTTTATTCAATTTACACATCTATTTGTCTGGAAGCTTTTGTTAAGAGGCAAACATATTTGAATGCTAATCACTTTTTACTGGAAAATTGCCAGCCACAGTGTACTATAAAGACTAAAATGTTCTTATTTTATATTTATAGTATCTTTTATAGATATTGAATTGATAGCAAAGAATTTGGGAAATTGAGAAATAATCTGTGAATAACTCTGGAGGCCATTGAAACAGAAATGTTCTACATATCAACGTTATCATTTTAAGGCTGTGTCTTATGACAATTTGCATGACTTTAGTAAATAATACAAGTGGGGGTTTCAGTGGGTAAGAGCGATTGCTATTCAAACATGAGCACCTGAAACTGAATCCCCAGCACCTATAAACAAAAGCCAGATATGACAAGACACACCTATGACCCCAGCACTGTGCAGAGTAAAAACAGGAAGGTCACTGTGGCTTGGTAGCTGCAAGCCTAATCCCAGGTTTAGTGGAGACCTTCCCTCAAGGGAATGAGGCAGGGAGTTAGAGCAGGAAAACTGACATCTTTTCTTGGATGCTGACTATACATCCTGTACCAGCACCTAAACCTGCACACATGTACACATGCATACACAAAAGCACACACACACACATGCACGCATACAAATGCACACACATGCCCATATCTACATATGCACACATACACATTATAAATATAGTCACACACACATACAATTGCACACACACACATACAAATACACAGACATACACATATAAACATAGGCACACACATACAATTGCACACACATACACACTAAAACATACATCCACACACATATACAAATATACTCACATGTATGCACATATATGTACATACACACAAACATGCACACATATATACACACAAACAATTACATATATACAGACAGACACTCACATGCATGCACACACACTCATGTGTGCACACACGCATACAGCACACATACACATACATACACATGTACACACACAATATTGTCAAAGCTTTTTTCTAATTCTGCTCCAAATAAGACCCTGGTTCCAGTAAATTTAATTGTATGGAATATTTCTCCCATGTTACTATCAAACTCTGTCTCTTGAAAGAAAATTGTTTTAGTTGACAACATTGGGCCATAGTTCTTGGAAATCCCTTTTGACGTCAAAATTGTAACTAATGCATCAAGTTAAAAGAAAGTTAAACAGCAAATGGGTATTGAACGTCATTTAAAATATCTGGGTGGGAGTCAAAGCTAATATGCTTAATAATTATCAACTATGTTATTCTATTTCAATGTTTTTATGATGGTGTTTAATGCTGAGACCAATAGCTGGTCAGCGTGCAGAGAAGACACTGTGGGTGTGCAGTGCTCGCGTATGAATATCACATCTGTATCACACCTTCTCAATCCAACTTGAGTCATTGTAAAAAAGAAAGCAAAAATACTATATGAGCCAAATGCAGTCGATACCTTCAGCTAAACTCTGTTTTCTACACATGACAGATCTGTTGCACATATGACCTTTTAGAAGGCATGACTGCACACTCAAAACCATCAGAAAAGCAAGCCAGACAAAAATCTCAGCATCAATTGGGAAGGGGCTATGAAGTTCTCCTCTTAGTTGAGGAGTTATTTGAAATAGATGGTTGCTGCTGCCAGGAGACAAAGAATCAGGGATTTTTTTTTTCCTGAAGTTAAAAGAAAATTTGGTCTATATAAAGAATATAAATGCAATAGGGAAAACTCGGTTATTTTCCTATTAGACACACACACACAGACACACATACATTGTCTATTTAAATGATAATGAGAAAAAAATGTATGCTTAGATGTTATATAACAACAGCAAATCACTTTCTTGTTTAATGGTTAAGTCAATGAGAAGTAAAATACATACCAACCCAACCCCAAAATCTTCAACCCCAAATTTGCCCTGCATACAAGTAGTATAGAGAGAAAGATGGAGCAGAGATTGAGGGAAAGGACAAACTATGACTGTCCCAAGCTGAGACTTACCCCAGGTGAGAGAGACAACCCCTACCACTATCTTAAAATTTTATTTATTTATTTGTTTGTTTGTTTGTTTGTTTATTTATTTTACATCCTGATCACAGCCTTCTCCCTCCTCTCCACCCAGTCCCATCCTCTGACCCTCTTCCCCCTTTCCCTCTTCCTCTGTCCTCAGGTAAGGGGAGCCCCTCCAACCCTGTATCAACCCACCCTGACTCATCAAGTCTCACCAGGACTGAGAGCATCCTTTTCCAATGATACTCTGTTATGCTTGCAGACAAGAGCCTAGCATAACTGTCTTCTGAGAAACTTCATCCAGAAGCTGATGAAAACAGAGACCCACAGCCAAACAACAGTCAGAACTTGGGAAGTCTTGTGGAAGAGTGGGGGTAATGACTGAAGAAGTCAGAGAAATCAACAGCACCACAAGAAAACTTACGGAGTAAACTAACCTAGTCCTATGGAGGCTTACAGAGGCTGAACCACCAATCAAAGACTATGGGCTGGACCTAGGCCCCCTACACATATGTAGCAGATAATGCAGCTTGTTCTTCATGTAGGTCCCCTAACAATTGGAGTGGGGTCTGTCTCTGACTCTGTTGCCTGCCTTTGGATCCCTTTCCCAACAGCTGGATTGTTTTGTCTGACCTCAGTGGGAGAGGACAATTTGATGTTCCAGGATGGGTTGGTACCTGTAGGAGGGCTCTCCTTCTCTGAGGATAAGAGGGTGAGGGAATGGGGGAGGGTGGAACTGGGAAGAGAGGGGAAAGGGGGGCTGCAATTAGGCTGTAATATGAATAAAATAATTTAATCAGTTTAAAATTTATTTGCTGATAAGAGCACCCTGAAACTCCCCCAAATTTTGCATTCTAAATCAGACTCTGAATTTTAGATAGTATTGTGGTTCATTTTCATTGACAACTTGACATAATCTAGAATCACCTAGGAGAGGAATCTCAATAGTGACATGTCTAGATCAAGTAGTCCTGTGAACATGCCTGTGAAGGATTATTTTAATTACCTTAATCAAGGTGGGAGGACCTACCCACTATGGTTGATATCATTCCTTAGGCACAGGATCCTGTCCTATTTAAGAATGAAGAAATCGAACTGAACCTATACATGCATATATGCATTAATTTTCTGTCTGCTGTTGACTATGGATGTCATTAGCTTTCTCAAAGTCCTGCCACCTGGACTTCCCTGAAGTGATAGACTTTAACCTGGAACTGGGAGATGAAAATAAACCTCTTCTCCCTCAAGTTGCTTTTGTCTGGGTATTTTACCAAGGTAACAGGAGAGGAAATTAAGATGAGTAGTTCCAACAATTAACTTTTATTAGCCACATAGATGGTGTCAATCCTTGACTCTACTTCTCCACGCTCTTCCTCTAGACACCATCAGGAGGCCTCTTCAATATGGTATGCCAAATTATTCTTGATAACTATTATAGTTATTTCATTATATTCACATATTTCACTATTTCATCCTGCAGAAAGATTACTTTATGTCCCTTCAGGATAAATATGCTGAAACGTGCTCACTGATGGGGTGGTATTGGGCAGTAGAGCCTTTGAGACGTAGCTAGGTTATGAGAGCAGAGCTCCCTCGGATGATTGGACTTATCAAAGTTTCCTAGTCCCATCCCCCTTTAAGGGAAAAAAGGCAGGAACCAGGAAGTGAGTCCCAACAAGAAACAAATTTACTGGCACCATGATTTGCACTTCTCAGCCTCAAAAACTGTGACAAAAAAAAAATCAAACATTTATTATTATTAATGTCTGCTATTATATACTGCTATTTTTGTTAAGTCAGCCTGCATAAAGTGAGATAGATAATGTATTGATAAGTCTAAATAGTACTGTGGCAAAATCACATACATATACATTGAGTGTCATTAAACAAGAAAATACAATATTTTTCCTGATGAGATTTCGGACAGAAATGTACAACAGATGACTGCCAAGATTGTCACAGCCTGTAAGTCACCTGGTCCTGCTGTTCTTGTCCCTTGCAGCTGAAGTGAAGGGGAAAAACCACCATGGTCCATCTGCTTAGTCAAATCTGTCTCCAGAAAATATGTCCTGGGTTCAGGTCTGACAGAACTTTCAGACAGAGATTCTAGAACTAAAATTCTGTCCCCACTGTGTCCCCACTCAGGGCAATTTTCTCCTTTACTTATGGAAGACCATATTGCCTAGAAGGGAATAAGGAATTCTTTCTTTTTCTTGCCAGTCTGAATAATGTATCGCACATGCATCTTTGTTCTGTATCCTCTTTCTCTCTGCCCACCTCTTGCCTTCCAGTGGATATTCTTCAAGCTATCAGCCTGGGGGGTCCCACCCAGCATAAAAATATTTTACTATTTTCTATGCCCCAATTATGAATGCATGAAGCTATGCTTTGCCATTGGCTTTTTTCCTTCTCTGGGAGGTGAAAGGATTAAAACACATGATTCAGTTTTCTTATAATGACAATATAGATCTTTCTCTTTTTCTTTCTCTTTACCAAAAATACTACATTTGTCATAAAATCCGGAGTAATTTCCCCTGGCAAACTTGAGATGTTCTACATGCTTAGTCACACTTCCCTAATGATGTAGTTCAGCTTCAGAGACACAATCAATCCTGATGATCAGTTCTGCCCTGTGATCAGGGTTCTACTTTCCTACATTAGCAATTCCTAGAGCATTTGAAATTTTATTTCCAACTCAGTAGTTGTTATGTTCTCTGCCAAGAGATCTACAAACTATTAGTTTATTTCAACTTTAGACACAGGAGAAAGTATTTAATCTTGTCATCCTGTTTTAGAATTGAATAAGGTTTGGATGGGATAAATAAGTTACCCATAACATATTTAGTAAGTTGGTGGCATGGCAACATTTTTGTTACTGACAATCAATTTATCTCAACTCTGATAATGGATCCCAATATTCAGGTCAATTTTAAAATTCTGTTCTATAAGTTCATGGATTTCTTGGCTGAAATGTAACCTGAGAGATTATGGAAAGGCGTTTCCCTGCAAAGGAATAAAGTCATAACATGAAAGAGATCATGCCTAGACATGGAGGAAAGTTAAGTCCTGAGAACATTTAATCTTTGAACTCAGTTCTGCTTGAATTCTGACTCTCCTAGATGATTTAAAACTTTATGAACAAATTAATTCCCTTCTCTTGTTTAAACTAGCTTAAGTAGTACTTCACGAGTAACAAACAATACAGCAGTGGAGTCTGGCCTTAAAGCCAGCTCTGTGTGGCTTCAAAGTTGATGTGGCATAAATCACATACTGAATTGCCACTCAATAGCCATTGTTTTGGGGGTTTTTGAAAGTGACCTCATCCATATCATGACATACAAGTAAATATATTCTGTATTTTCCTTCCTCTATTAATAATGAGAAAATTGTCTTGTATTAATTCAAATGTGTCTGGTGTAGCAATTTACTGAGGATTAAAGGCAGTAGGACTTTTCAAAGCTTTAGTCTGTATTATGAATGAGCTTTTTATTACAAATGCTATCATGAATTTTGTGCTGTCTCTAGGCATATTTTACTTGAAAGTGTTCAGTAAAGAAACATTTCAGTATGTTTCTCTTCTCGTTTCCTAAAACAGTCCTCTGATATGTGACTTTTCAGGTCCGAGGTCAAGCAATACAAGTATTTTTTAGTGGGAGTCACACATGTGGCTCATTTGTTTCACTTCTACCCAGCTCCATTTCAATATATTCTGGTGATGGGTTGAATGAACTTCCTGCCTCCCTAACTACAAAGGAAATAACTTCACCTGATTGAGACTCTTTAGACCTGACCACACATTTAATCTGTCTGAATGAATTAGACTCAGAAGAAAAAATGGCTGTTCTCAAGCACGCAGCCCATAGCAGAGCCAATGAAAGATTTCTTTTTCGTATAACACATGGAAAATCTACTAGTCCCCATGTTGTCTCAACAGAACATATGTTGATTTTTTGAGTAATACTCACACTCACTGGCTCTGAAATGAACAAATCCCCTGAGATTGCCTCTCAAGTGGCCATTTGAAGACACATGTTCTTCAATGCCTTTGGCACAGAGAATCTCACCAGCAAGTGTGGTGCTGCCTGCACTCTACTTAACTTGGAGACACTCCTGGATCATTTCATCATATTGCCCGTCTGAAGGTACTGCCAGCACTTAGTGAACAATGCACAAATACAGAAACAGTTCTGTCTCAAACCAAGACAGCAGCATAAAGTAACTGCTACAAAACTCAGAAGTGCTCAGATACAGAACTGCCTGATGGAACAGAGCTGACATAGCTACAGACTCTGATTTCACTTAAGTTCCTCATTTTTCAGGCTCACAAATTCCCCATCACTGCTGCTGCCTGAAGGGATGGGGAAGCTAGACAGTACATGCTACATGCTAAACACATTGCATGCTGTTGTATGTTGAGGTGTTTGGAACACAACACCAGTTTTCCATTTAGCCATTATGGGGAATGAACATTGAGAAAGGGTGCAAGGAAGCTACAGAAACTCTAAAGAATTGGGAAGAGACCAAGAGGCAAAGACTTGTTTCTCCCAATGTCCAATGGGCATCTCACTTGCTGAAGGTCTGTGTTTCAACTTCGCATTTTTACCTAGAGGAAAATAAAAGTGACATTTTTTTCATTGGCCCATTTGTTGAATACTTGCAGTTAATAATCCCCGTGGATGGCAATACTATGGTGAAGATTAAGGAGGTAAAATATGAAGAAAATGTAATCACCATAAACTGTGGTCCCTAGTTTTAAGTAGTACAAAACTGAAACATGACATTTTTTTTTTGAAAATCAACAGACCAGTAAATGCCCAGTGGAGTTAAAAGTTCAAATGGAGTTCTCATTGTTTGTCTTTAGTTCAGTTCAATCACACACACACACACACACACACACACACACACACACACACGCAAGCACTTCCACAAGCTGATAATATTTTTAGGTTTCTATTTGCTTTTCTACTGGCTGATTCAGAGGTCACCTCCTCCAGAAACTTTTTCTTGACATGCTGTTCCCCAATGACTGTATTGACTTTGAAGTTTACATCTTCACCTTTCTTCAGCAAGGTCTTTAATATTCAAGGAATATACATCCTCATTACATACATTTGTTATAGAGAAACTGAACCATAAAAATTCAATTAAGATGGAGCACCTAGAGTGAAGATATTTTTTATAATTTAATTAATTAATTAACATATTATGTGTGTGCATGAGTGCACATAAGTCTTACTGTGCATGTACAAGTCAGGAGACAACTATCAGAAGTTGATGCTCTCCTTCCAACTTGTGAGTCTTGGGGATCAAACTAAGGTTCTCAGGCCTGGCAGCAGATATATTTACCCAATATCTTAGTTTGAAGGCATGGTAGCTGAAGCAGGGAGCTGACTGGTGTACCCATACTCAGGAAGCAGAGAGTGAATAGGAAGTGGTGCCAGGCTATAACTACATTTCCTACAGCTAGACATATAAAGTCCAAATTTCAAGGAGGTAAGCAGGTAGGTGTGTGTGTGTGTGTGTGTGTGTGTGTGTGTGTAACAGATAGAGAGACAGATAGATAAAAAGACAGACAGACAGAGAGACAGAGAGAGAGAGAGAGAATCCTAGAGCTCACTAGAGGACAGCCCAGCCCATCCTCAAGCTTTCAGCAGTCTTCTTACCTAGACTCCCAAGTGCAGGGATTATAAGCAGGAGTCACCTTGACCTGATAATTTCAAACAAACTGATAGCTTAAGCAGTTTCAACTGGTGAGAGTGAATGAAAGAAAAATTGCAATGTAAACACATTATGCTTATAAGAGAAGTGTTGATTTAGTTCAATTATTCTCTAATTCACTTAGACCTAACTTTCTTCTGCTTTGGGTTACTGAATGCTTTGGTTAATCCTATCTAGTAAACCAAATCTGGTCTAATAAATTTAACTAGTTTATGAAACATATTTGCTAGTAAAAATTCTATAACTATAGATCACTTGAATCACATAAATTCATGAAAAATGTCCATTTTTTCAAAATATATCTTTCTTTTCCCCATTTATGGTATCCAATCATGTAATTAACTCCAAATATTATATACAAGATTAAAATCATATATATGATTTAAATTTTTATTTCATGTTTTCTTATAATTGTCATGCAAATTAATGTGGTTTTTATGACACTCATGCATAGTTTGTTGCATTGGCTTCTTCCCTTCCTCTCTCCCTACAAATCCCCATCTTCCTTACCACATTCCATAACACATTCATCTGTTTTCACATCACCTTTATTCTATTACCTTCTTCTTTTTCCCCCTTAAGATATTTCAGCTTGTGGGTTGTTAATGTATTTTTTTAAATCTATTTTACTTGGGTTCTTATACCTATCATCCTACTCCACCCCAATCCCTTCCAACCCCGGACACTAGGTAGCTTTGGGTGAATATCCAGGCAGCTGACAGTCTCTGTCATTTCCATAGTTTTGGAAGCTGCTTCCTCTGCACTTCCTGCTTTTGGTGTTTTGGGTTTTTTTTTTTTTTTCAGATAATATTTATCTTTCTCAAGCCTCTGATGGATTTGAAAACTAGATAGTTATAGTCTTACAGTTTTCCTTATTAATGATTAAACACATAAAAGCTTAAGTTGTTTAAGATCAAAGAAATTACTTTAGGGTCTAAATAGCTATTTGCAAGGTGGTAAGTGCACGTTATGATAAGAAAGTGCTTTAGGTGCAAAACTTTGGACTCTCCATGATAGGATAGATAGTGGAGCACTTTCTCCAAGGTTGCCAGATACACGTGGACTGGACATTGTAATTCTAACTTGATAGTTCTCATATTGTTCTTGTTGTACATAATTTATGTTAGAGAAAAGCCCATTGTTGGACTAAAAGGAGGAAATGTAGTAGGTTTTGGTTTCTTTATAAACCCAGTTATGTTATGTGAATATGGTTTTGTTTGAGTCCCAGGTGTGGCATAAGAGGCTGCTTCACAGCAAGTGATTATGATTTTCCTCATACACTAGCAGGGTCATGATCTTGAACAGCTGCAAATAGTTTACATTTGGAATTCTGGGGACTCTTGAGAGGGTATGAATGCCAGGGAAGGCTGTTGCTCCCCCTGCTCCTGGTTGCTGTTGTTGTGGTTTGATGAGAAGTTTGAGATATTCTAATTAAAAAGATTAACCCTACCCCAAGGAATTTGATGTCACTAATCAGCAGGAAGTAGTTGAAACAGGCCTATGTCCCATTTCCCCTCTCACCTTCTTTCTTTCCTACCTTGTTTTGGGGGGTTGGATGGAATAAGGGTTGGAAGAGATTGGATGGAGAAGGGTGTGGTAGATATAAGAACCCAAATAATTCTGGCTGAATGGATTGTTGCCAGGACTTCTCTCTCATGCTTATTGGCATAAGGAGGAGTACTGATTTACTGTGTTGGCTATGGTGTATACTTCCTGGCTCTTCAATTTTTATTCATTCCTCTCATGAAATGTATTTTGTTCAGTGCTTTCCTGGATGGAACTTATCTTCTTGCTGTATGTATAATGTTCTGTTAAATTCTTTCTGGAGGGCTGACTTACTTATCATGAATTGCCTTAGAAGTTTGCACTTCTCTTGTAATGTTACCTATGTAGTGTCTATGTAGTGTCCACCTACATGTTAATTTTGTGCACGAGTGTGTGTTGATGTGTGTGTGTCTGTGTGTGTATTGATGTGTATGTATGTCTGTGTCTGTCTGTCTGTGTATGTGTGTGTGTGTGTGTGTGTGTGTGTGTGTGTGTGTGTGTGTGTAAGCCAGATGTCAATGTAGTATGTCTTGCTCGATTACTCTTCACCTTTTTATTTGAGACAGAGTCCCTCACTGAATTTGGAACTCATCTGTATTAGCAAGACTACCTTCCCATAAGGCACGGAGGATCCCTCCTGACTCTGCTTGCCCAGGACTGGGGCAAAGGGTATGTGCTTCTGTGCCCAACTTTCTTCTATGAGTGCAAGGGATCAAACTGATGTGCCCCTGCTTGCACAGCAAGCACTTCACTTATCAAATGAGCCAACCCCCCCCCCCCAGTCATCTTCAATGTTCCAGTTTCCCATCAGCACAGCATCACTATACATAGCACTGTTGGTTGGCAATCATTTACCTTCATTTGTGCTTTTCTGGATTCTAGTGTCGCTGATGACAACTCCAAGGTATTCTCAGCTTTTAGCCTTTGAGGATTAGCTGGCACTTTCCTTTTATAGATATTAGTATTTCTGTTTGGTAGATGTCCCCCTCTTTAGGTTCTACAGTCGTTTTGTATAATTTAATTAAGCAAATAAACTATAATTAGATTTTATCTTAGCTCTGTCTTTTAACCAAAGGATTATTAAGTTTGTTCTACTGAATATGTCTAAAAGTTCATGAACATTCTATTTGCTTCTAAGTGTCTGAATCTCTTGATTTTACATTGCTCTTTGCTGTAGTCTTCTCTGATAGTCTTTCTTCTGCTTTCTTTTGTTATTGTTGATGTTTTCTTCTTCTTCTTCTTTCTTTCTTTCTTTTCTTTTTTCTTTCTTTTTCTTTTCCTTTCTTTTTGAATAACTTCTACCATTTCTATTTGTTTCTTTCTCAGGATCTTAATTCTTTACTCAGTTTTCCTTCCTTGCTTTTGTTTTTCCCATCCAGATTCCTGATCATTTCTCTTTCTTTGGTTATATTCTCTTCTAGGCTCTGTACTGATTTCTTTACTTATTTAACTGTTTACTTGAGTCATTCATGCTGCCACTAGTCCTTTTTTTAAGTAGTATTCTTCAGTCATTTGTTGAATTTCATCTATCTTGTTATCTTTATTTTCAGCACCGAGAAGCTTTTTAGTCTGTGGGGGAGGCATAGGAGATTAATGTCTCACATTTTTTATACATTGTGCTGTGTTTTGCACATATATTGGAACAGAGATGTCCTCTAGTTTTAACCCTTTTCCTTACACTTTCTAAAAAATTTCATTTGAATCTACCAGGCTAGCTGTCTTTACTCGGATTTATGTTTCTATTGCATTTAGGGGGAAGCCAACTGAAGTAACAAAAGCAATTACATGGTAGTTGTTCTATAGAAGATGCTGCATAGGCCACGTTAATCTCCAGTTAGGCTCTGAAATAGTGGAATCAGAGGAAATAAAGTTTATAGATGTAAGACACCAACAATTAAGTAATGAAATGTGTAGGAACAGGCAGAGGGTATGAAAAAAATGGAAAGTATAAAGGCTTAGAAATATGAGAGAGAGTATTGAAAATATAGAGTAGGCTCAAAGAAAAACTACCCATGAAAGCCCATTGAGATGAAATCCAAGCTGAAACAAAATAAGTTAGAAATTAAAGTACAGGATTATAAATAATGATTATATATTAAAAAATTTTAAAGAACCAAAATGAAACACAAGCTACTTAACCTCATTTGGTCTTGCATCCTGGCAGTGATGCCTGTGATTTCTGCTTTTCCTGGATTATATTTCTGCTAAACTCTGCAGGTGGGCTGGGGCTTGTTATTCTCATAAATACATAAAAGTTAAGTTGTCCTCCCTTCTAAAAATGGTTTCTGTTTGGAAACTCCACTTTCTGCTTGACTTCACTGATTCCATGCCTGAGCAGGGAGGCACAGTGCTAGAAGTCATCTCCTGATGACTGTGGCTAGGAAGATTCCTACCAAAGATATGAATAAATGCTGGTGGGTTTTCCCAACCTATTTAGAGTCAGTCACAAAGAGCACCATAAGAGAAAAGAACATTCTCCAGACACCAAAGTGTGGACAATTCCTCAGCTTCAGGCTCCTGCTCAATACTTCTTCCTGTCTCCATGCCTGTGGTACCCCAATCTTCTTATTCTGCAATACTGATCCAGATCTTGTACATCTCCAGTCCAGAATACCTCTCTAGCTTAATATTGTAATATTGTTCTCTCTCTCTCTCTCTCTCTCTCTCTCTCTCTCTCCACACATACACACACACACACACACACACATACACACACACACACACACACACACACACACATACACCTTATCTCAAAGGGGATAGGATATGAGAGAGTTTATTCTGGAGCCAAATACGAGTGACCATAGCTTGGGAACTCAGATTCAGGAAACCCCAGCTTCCATGTTCCAATATTTTAATATTCAGGGAGCTTTTAACCACAGAGCAAAGAATGTCACAAATCGGGCACTTTTCAAATACATTGCTTGAAATATCAAGTAGGCAGGTTATAGATAATGGAAAGAATAAGATATAGGCTTCAGAAGGTATCTGATGGCATTATTATCCTTTTGTTTAGCAGAAACTATAGGCTTGTTTGTAAATCGCAAAATATTTACTGATCAGTCACAATGATGTTAGTTCACACACACACAATAAATGGGTATTAAGGGAATCAAAGATGGCCCGTGATTATTTTGTCTTGACTTACAGCATTCTGACTTCTCCACATTGTTGAAGTTCTAATCAGTCAACCAGCATTTGCAGTCACATTATCTATCCAGAAAGTCTCTCTCGCAGTGGTCTCGGGTACCTGTATTTAGGCTGCTGCTCCAGCTGCCTAAGCAGCTGGAGGAAAATACAGCAGCTGAAGGCAGTTTGGCGTCTTCTTTATGGAGAAGCCTACATTTATTGCTTGGTTCTACAGCCCTTTCTGTTGCAGGATCTATTGCTCTTCATTTTGACTTTTATTTTCCATCAGATGACACTGAGGAGGCTGCTATTCTGCCACCTACCCTGGAAGTCTGATTTCAGCATTCCTACACTTGACATGTGTCAAAGAATGTACACCCTGAAATGTCAGAACAGTAAGTGATAAATCTTGGTGTGGAGTAAACAGAGACCTAGTTGATATCTTGCCTCTGTTTGGCTTTATAGTTTGTGTTTCTGAAGGATATTTTTAAGGGGAAAATGTCTTAATATTATGCCTTTTTATACAATTATTCCATTCTTAAAGGAGAAAGGGGTACTTTTAAAATTGACACAAGCTGCTGTGAAAGGAGTTTCCACTTTTATTTCAAAGTATGTGTCAGTATGCAAGAGAAAAATTATATACTATGTACACATAGCTTCCAGATTTAAGTTTAAGTTCAGGGGCACCACAGTCATTCTATATGAATCCACTAGGGAAAACATCTATTCCTCTTTGTAAGACATAAGGGATTTCGTAGTAAGCAGTAGGTTAGTAGTGGGTGAGTTTCACAATCTGCTTCATGCCTGACTTCTGTAGTTTGGATTGGACTATCACATTGTTTTCAAATGTCCAGACTGATGAGAGCTTTGCTCTGCTACAGCCCAACCTGTCTGCCTCTGACTCATTAAAACTACAGCAGCTGTGACACAATAATCCACAAACTATTATGTTTGCCACTTCTAGGCAGAGATGGTGGAGACCATAGTCATGCATTCCTTTTAACAAGAATGAAAAACAAAATAAAAACAAAAACAAAACACCACCACCACCAAACCAACAACAACAACAAAAACCAACTTTGAAATCCTTCTATTACTCTCTTTAAATGTTTAACTCATGAAAAATGAAATAGTTACTATCTTTTCTCAGGGTTAGGAGTTGCTGCAGAACAAAGCAATCCCAAAACTCAAAATGCAGATCATTCAGTAATGTAGTTCCTCCTGATCGCGACTTCTCTCATAGGAATACACTTGTTCACTAGTGTTCTGCGGGAGACAGAAAACACATTTATAAATGTTAAGATTTATCCCAATTCATATCAATCTAGCAAAATTTATTTTCAAATTATTACTATCATAATCTTTTTGGTAGTGTTCTCTCCCAGGAGAATGAGTTTCAGAATTATAGAGAAGACACTGCTACATATTTTTAAACCAAAGTATGACTTTTTGAGTATAGAAGGTTAAACCTTCTATACACAAAAACAACACAGCACTGCAATCTCATGGCTATTCAAAGTTAACAAACACTTTGTCTTTTGATGGCCTGAACCTTCAGTCAAAATGGGAATTTTATTAAGGTTTGAGCTAACTCCCATTTCATTTGGTAGTTTCACATATTCACTTAATCTGAGTATTTACATATAGAGTGTGATGGTGTGAAGGATATGGAAAACGTACGATATTCTTAAAATATTAACATAATGGTCTTTATATCATAAAACAGTTGATATGATCTATTGTATTGTTTAACTTACCCAAAACCACACTACAAAATGCAAGAATATTTAAAGCAGCATTTTTTTTCTTTTAGAAAAATGGGATTATTATTTTTTATAAAATTTCAAAGTATTGAAATATTTTCTCACACTTTTTCACTCACTTAAAAATAGATGCCGGTCAAAGTGCTGAAAATCAATGGCTGAGAGCTCAGGCCCAGGTGAGCCACCTCTATGCATCAGCTTCCATCCAAGGCTCATAAAAGTATTGGGTAAGAGTGAGTGGGAAAAAATTGAGGGCAGGAGAAAGGAGAAAAAATGCAGTGGAATTCTGTTGTTTATACACAACGTAGCTGATGTAAACATTAACTCACAGCAGCCATGTTTGCCTGCATATGGAAGGCACAAGAATATGCCATTAGATAACCAATTAGACCGACCATCTTTTAAAACAATATATTCTTCACCTCTCAGCAGTCCTGAGTTGATTGTAATTCTTTGGATAAGGAAGGGGATCATTGATTTTTTTCCATCCACATGAGCATGCCTATTGGTGTTGTCATTGTTCAGGTCTTGTTTAGGTAGCTTTATTGTTGAGGTATCTGCATAGAGAATAATTAGAGGTACCACAGGAAACATCATAAAAACAAAAGGTCCACTGCAGAAGTTCAGATGAGAGATAACAGGAAGGACAAATGTGATGGTTGTACACATAGGAAGGCAGAGTGATTTATGGCGTAGTTCACAGGTAGATTTGTGAAAACCAGAATCACTGAAATGTTAACGAACTGTATGTAGTGATAAGTAGGATATGAAAACAAACAGAAAGGAAATAGAGATTTGGAATGTATCAAAATCTACATATAGGAACCGATGCATTTGTCTATTAACACTCACATAAATATATTTATTTCATTGACACAAATTAACTTTTGTCCTGATAATCTGATTATATGTTCAGGATTAGTCCCACCCTCACTAGTGAACAAACTCGTTTTAACCTACCATTTGTTTTCTTTTCTTAGTCATTTCTTGTGCTCCTCTTATTGGGATTTATATTAGTGATTAGGACAGAATCATTTGTCTCTTGAAAATTACCAGCTTTCCTCACACTCCCCCTCCCACAATTATACAGGTTGTGTCCTTCCATCTCAGGCCATCATTAGTAGGCTCTATAGTGTATTTTACTTGGTGCTTACTTTTCATTACTATCATGGTTTAAATTAAATATTTGATATAGTAATGAAAAATTCTCATCTTCGGAGCTATGTAAATCTTTTTTTCTCAACAAAATTACTGACTTCTTGTACCCCATTCTGAATTGTGCTAATGGCTAATGCTTCATTTTGATGAGAGAGTACCTTGCTCTGATCTTGGCCTGGTGCTGTACTACTTTAGAAGTACCATCATCTACCTCTAGTCCTCAGTCCCCACAACTTCATTTTTAATACTATATAAGTCTCAGAACCTCTCCTACTCATGAACTCCCTTCCATCTTCAGTTGTGTTATTGTTGTTCTTCCTAAACTGTCCAAGTTCCTTTTCGAGTATTTATTTGATTATTTCCATTTCATTTTCCAAATATGTGATAAATTTTATTTTTGAGGTCATCTTTATGATTTGAAGTATAGCCTATTTTATTATTATTTCCCTTGGAACTGTAAAAAAGTTTGTTGTTGTTTTTTTTTTAATAAAATCTTGCTGACACTGTTCATGTGAAAATGTTGTGAGTGACCACAAATATAATTTCACTGAGTGTCAAGAAGCCTTGTGATCCCTGAATTTTCCTCCCTGTCAGTTCCAATGATCTGGGATCTCCATATAGGAAGCACTCCATTGAGTATTTCTAATAAGAACCAGTTAAAATTGTATTCAATTGCCACTTGTCAAACTAAGTAAGAAGATGCACCTGTGAAAGGGGTAGTGTCTCTTATATGCCCTTAACAGCATGGGTAGAGAAAGGTTCTTGGAACATAGTTAGAAGAGGACCAGAACGAGTCCATTAAAGCCCATTGACCATGGAGATGGTACTCACTGCTCATGTCTAAGGCTGGCTGTAATTCCTCTCATTTTCTCTGCTCATGAATGAATCCATGTAAATGTAGCTCCTCCCATTACACTGTCCTCTAAAGTACAGTGGTCAGTGGCAGCTGCCACTGACTTGAAATAAAGAACAATATCATTAAAAACTAAGTGAAGAATTAGTTTATATTTACTTGTTAAGTTACACTTAGTTTTCCCTTGAGAATTTAGTAAAAATAAAGGAATTGGGTGTGTTTCCTGATTACTTAGATCACAACTTACATTTCTGATACTTGATATTGTCATGACCTTATGTATATAAAACAGCTAAATTTACTGCTCTTAAAAAGTCATTTTGTGGGAGCGAAGATGGCGGCGACCTACACTGACGCGTTTTGAACGTGGGGAAAAAAGAGCCATAAAAAACACAGAGTTACTGGGCACTGTGCAAAAACCGGAGGGGCTAGACCCCCCCCCGGGAACGCTCACAGCTCCCAAGGGACTGTTAAAAGTCCCAGGGCAAGGCTCTCCCCATCTCTCACAGACACGGAGGCCACTAAACCGGGGACTCGGGAACTCCCATTTGGAGAGGCGCCTGGTAAGATCGATCCCAACTTACAGCAGACAGAATCAGGGTCCACTTGGCCATAGATCGCTGTCCTATTGGGCTCCCCACACATCAGGCTGAACTTATACCCACTTAGAAAAGGTTGCGAGATAGTGGAAGCCTTAGCAAGGAACAAACAGGGGGCTCAGCGGGTGGTCCGCAGCAGCCGCTTGTAAAGCGGAGGGCGGGAGGTTCCGAGAGAGCTCAGGAAGCAGGGAACACAAAAGCAGGCGGGAGGGGCCAAATCTCCCACACTCAGGATAGCGCAGCTGGGGAGAGAGCACTGCTGGCAGGGCCAAATTCCCGACAGTCCACGGCAGGTCATCTAGGGAGAGAGACAGGCGTGGGTGGGACCAGGGGTCCGTGCACCCACGGCGGAGCTGCTGGGACGAGAGCTGCACTCAGGCAGCCGGAGGATCTGGGGCTTGGGGTACCCACGGGACCGTGGCGGCGCAGATCACAGGGACCGTATGCTGCACCAGATCACAGTGCCTCTGGCCATTAAAATCACAGTGACCTTGAAATCCCCCTGTAAGCAACGACAGATAGCCAAGTAACTCGTCCCCTGCACCAAATCATCCACTGTGGTTCCAAACACAGAAAACAGACAGCTAAATGCATCCAATGGTGAAAGGTCAAAAAAAAATAGAAATCAAGGAATTATGACTGCAACAAAGCAGAACCACCCTAGCTCATCCAATTCGGATGACCACACACCAACAGAAACACATGAAAACATTGACAACTCTGCAGTATGGAAAGTGATAGAGTCCCTGCAAGAAGAACTTAAATCTATGAAGGAATTCAAGGAAACCACAATTCTACAAATCAAAACAAGGAACAACACCATTAAAGAGCTCCAAGCCAAGGTGACAGAGCTTGAACAGGAAAAGGAAAAGGCCATGAAAGATTTTCATACAAAAACAAGCAAGCTGGAGAAGGAAATGTACAAAACGAACAAAACCATACAAGACATGAAAATAGAAATAGAAACAATAAAGAAAACACAGTCAGAGTTAAAAGAGGAAGTGGAGAACCAAGGAAAGAGAACAGGAACTACGGATGTGAGTATCAACAATAGGATGCAAGAGATGGAAGACAGGATCTCAGGCATGGAAGATTCAGTGGAAGAAATCAGTACATCATCCAAAGAAAATGAGAAGGCTAAAAAATCTCTCACCCACAACATCCAAGAAATCAAGGACTCATTGAAAAGACGGAACCTAAGAATTATAGGTATAGAGGAAAGAGAAGACTCCCGACTCCAAGGTCCAGGAAATATCTTCAACAAAATCATAGAGGAAAACTTCCCAAACCTGAAAAAAGAGATGCCAATAAAAATCCAAGAGGCATACAGAACACCAAACAGATTAGACCAGAAAAGAAACTCCTCTCGCCACATAATAATTGAAACCCCAAATGTACAGAACAAAGAAAGAATATTAAAAGCTGTAAGAGAAAAAGGTCAAGTCACATACAATGGCAGACCCATCAGAATTACACCTGACTTCTCCCCAGAAACGATAAAAGCTAGAAGGGCCTGGTCAGATATACTACAAGTCCTAAGAGATCATAGATGCCCAGCCAGACTACTTTACCCAGCAAAACTCTCTATCAACATAGATGGAGAAAACAAGATATTCCATGACAAAATTAAATTTAAACAATATCTCCCCACAAACCCAGCCCTACAGAAAATCCTAGAAGGAAAATCCCAACCCAGAGAAGAAAACTC
>CAJQZJ010004801.1:6590558-6631309 GCA_907164525.1 Lophiomys imhausi
TGTATAATACTTACTGTTATAAGAGAAGGAACCAGCTGTTGGACTGAAAGGGGAAACCTCTGGAGGGAAGAGGGTGGAAGGGCGGGTTAGGAAGGGGGAATAGGGAGGGGTTTGTTACTGAGATGTAACTTGAAGAAAAAAAAATAAAGTATTTATAAAAAAAAAAAAAAAGTCATTTTGTGACTCCATCTCATTTTCATAGTCCTTTGAACTACCTCACACATAATGGGAAACAATTAAAGTCGACAGACAGTCTATGGAGTTACACAACATCTTGTTCCTCTTTTTCTCTTATTTGAATACTTGATCCTCTTGGGAAATGGTACATTTTAAAAATTATGTTTATGAAAGTTCAATTGAGGTAAAAATAGTCCAATTAAAAATAGTCTTCTTCCTGCAGTTTTGTTACCTACTGTAGAAATTTAATTCATGCTATAACTTTGCTTGACAAATGTGGTAATAAGATATTTCAATGAGAAATAATAAAGCTTAACAGAAAGATATTCCCAGGCAAAACAGTGACCACTAAAAATATGCATTATTTTATTTTATTTTTTTACAAATAATATTTTTCAGTGAAAAAATCTGTATCTCTGCTTCTTAATTACTATAGCCTTGTAATATAACATTTTATCTTTAATCTCAGAGAAATAATCAAAAAGTTCTACTAATCTATTGGAGCTTTTTGGGGCGGCCCCATATATTAACATTTACCTTTCAGACAATGATGTTTCTGTCTATTTGATTTTAATATCTGGTCAGTATTAAATATTAGTTATTTAATTATTAATAATCAGTCAGAATTTTTCTAGGTAAAATTGATATTTTATGTATCAAGTAGCATCTTTACTTTTGGCAAAATTTATAATGCAGGGAAAATTAGAAAAATATGTCAATTATCCTAATATATTTAGGTTTTAAATATTGACAGGAAACACAGACATACACAATTGCATACACATATACAGAAGGCAGGAAGCTACTAAATCAAGAGTTACCTGCATTGGGTCATTTTCACATTATTTTTCTTGACTTATTTTTAACTACTAATATGAAGGGGTTGAGAATTTCTGGCAATCAAATGCTGTGTATAATTGTTTTCTAAGAGCTACGTCTTTACAAATACTACAAAAAGAAGAAATACTGTTTATTTTTCTTTGGGTTCATTCCCACATTGTTGGTAGAGATTTGCTTGTGGTTTCAGAATTCATCATGTGTGTATATGCATATGGAGGCTTAAAGAGGATATTGAGTGTCCTACTCTAATATTCCCCACCTTATTCCTTTGAGACAGGATCCCTCACTGAGCCTGAATATAGGCTGGGAGCCAGCAAGCTCCAATTATCTTCTTGTCTCTGCACCCACAGCATTGGATTTCCAGGCATGTGGCTAGTCCTGCCTTTTAATATAGGTGCTGGCATCTGAACTAAGGTTATCATACTTGTAGCACCTTTATCCACTGAGATACCTCTTTCATCCCAGATTCTCACTTGTCTAAAGTTAGTTCTAGTTATAGATAGATCATAGATAGATAGATGACAGATAGGTAAATAGATAGACAGACAGATAGATGGATAGATAGATGATGAGATAGATAGATGATAGCTGATAGAGGCATATATGTGTATATATATGCATAAAAGCAAGATTATGTGTATACATAATATGTACTATTGCATATAGGTTGCATGTATATGTTATATATACTCCATATGCTTTTGCAGGCTTACATTTCCTGTGATACTGTGCATTGTCTCCAAAATAAAAATAGTGTTAGCTGCATATACTGACTTCTACATAAACAGATTATGTTATTGTATATGGTTACATTTCTAGTTTATAGCAATAAATCATTTTGGAAGCTTAAATCCCAACAATGATATCTAATTGAGGGCCAGACAAAGTAACAATTCAGAGAAAGATTTGACAGAATGAGTCAGAGATATGATAAGCCCAGCTCTTGGGAGAAATGCTATTTAAGAGCAGTACAGGAAAAGAGAGTCGGTTCTGTTCTATCAGTTGGAAGTTGACTTGGGAGTCAGTGCAGCAAGTGCAGTGCAGTGGAGTTGAGCTCCTTTGTGAGTTCATGCAGTTCAGTGCAGTTCAGCAGAGGTAGTTGAAACCGAGAATAAGAAGGAACCTGAAGACTAAACCATATTGCCAGAGTTAGTTTAGGGACAAGCAACTGAATTGAGAGCAATTCAGTGAAAAGCCAAGAGAAGTCAAATTGAGTAAATCAGCTTGGAGAGAGGAGTTTGAACCAGAACAGCTGAGTTGAATCAGACAGCCAGAGTTCAGAAAGAACTAGAGAGGGTGAGCTTACTCATCAGTAAACCAAGACAGCATTTACATCAGGCAATAAAAGTTAGTTTTACAACATACTCCACAAGAAATTAGCATTTAAGTGATATTATTGCTGATGTTCTTCTTTGAACAAATTTCTGACCTTTCTATACTATATGTTAGCTCTTCAAAAGCATTTCTCTACATGAGGAAAGTTCAGTGTAGGTAATCTCTAAAAGAGTTAATTGGCTCTCAAAAGTACAGTTCTCTGTTGGTAAAGTTCACATCATTTTTTGAACTTAACACAATATACTCAATGAAAATAAGGTAGTTTTTATATTTGGCATAAAGTGCATAATGACAATCTTTTGACTTAATATGAGTACAAAGTGCCTTGCTCCTCTATGGAGGATGCTTGTAGCATCAGCAGCTGGAAGCATATGCATGAAATTCTCTAGATCTTACCCTAGTTTCTGATTGTGAAATAAGTCCAGATTGTGGGGAAATATATATTTTTACTACCCTAATCTCATTTTTTATTTATGTTTTTTTCTTTATGCACAGCCTTTACTTGAATTTCACTGACTTTTGTCCAAAATGGTTTTCACAGTCTGTGTGGAATCATGTACTGCACTTAACTGCTAAGAATCTTCAGTTTCTTTATATCTGAAATGTTTAACTTTTTTTTCAATTTTACAACATTGATAATTTGAAGTATAAGGTCCAGTTATTTTATACATGGTTCCTCCACATGGATTTCTCTAATGTTCCCTGTAGTTAGATAAAAGTCACACTTTTCTCTTTTTTACAGTGATGGATCTTGGGAGAAAGCTTTGTTTTTTGTTTTTTTTTAATAAATAAATTTATTTATTTGTTGTTTCAGGTTACATCTCCATCGTATTGTCCTCTTTCCCCCCTTCCCAGCCACGCCCTCCAACGTTTTACCCCCTATCCTTCCGTCCCACTTCTCTGGAGTGGAGTGACCCTATATAACAGTCCCTAACCCCAGATCAGAAGTCATATGACGACCAAGAGCCTCCTACACTAGGGGCCTACAAGGCAGTACCACCAGTGAAAAGTGTCTCATTGCCAAGGAGAGAAAACTAAAAAACAAACAAACAAAAAATAAAAAAAAAAGTCTATGTCCATGTTCCCTTTGGTGCGTTGGTTGTGGTATAAATATCCTGTACGATATAACTAAAATCCTACTATAAGTGAATAGATGCCATGAGCATCCTTCTGAGTCTGGGTTAGCTCACTCAGGATGAGCTTCTCTAGTTCCATCCATTGGGCTGAAAATTGCATAATTTTATTGTTTCTGATGGCTGAGTAATATTCCATTGTGTAGATGTACCACAGTTTTTTAATCCATTCTTCAGTTGAGGGACATATGGGTTTTTCCCAGTTTCTAGCTATTACAAATAAGGCTGCTATGAACATAGATGAGGAAACTTCCTTATGATTCTGTGAAGAGTCATTTGGGTATATGCCCAGAAGTGGTATGGCTGGGTCCTGAGGCAAAGCTATTCCAAGTGTTCTAAGATATCGCCATACTGACCTCCATAGTGGTTGCACAAGCCTGCACTCCCACCAGCAATGAAGGAGGGCTCCCCTTTCCCTACACCCTCGCCAGCATGTGCTGTCATTTGAGCTTTTGACCTTAGCCATGCTAACAGGTGTGAGATGGAATCTCAGAGTCATCTTGAGTTGCATTTCTCTGATGATTAAGGATGCTGAGCATTTCTTCAAGTGTCTCTCAGCCATTAGTGATTCCTCCTTTGGGAATTCTCTATTTGGCTCCGTCCCCCATTTTTTGATTGCATTATTTGGTTTCTTGGCATTTATTTTCTTGAGTTCTTCGTAGATTTTGGATATTAGCCCTCTGTCAGATGTGGGGTTGGTGAAGATATTCTCCCAGTCTGTAGGATGCCATTTTGTTCAAATGACAGTGTCTTTTGCCTTAAGAAGCTTTTCAGTTTCATGAGGTTCCATTTATTGATTGTTGGTCTCAGGTCCTGAGCTGCTGGTGTTCTGTTCAGGAAGTTGTCACATGTGCCAATGAGTTTGAAGGTTTTTCCAACTTTTTCTTCTAGTAGATTTAGTGTGACCAGCTTTATGTTAAGGTCTTTGATCCACTTGGACTTAAGTTTTGTACAAGGTGATAAGTATCGGTCTAATTTCATTCTTTTACATATGGACATCCAGTTGGACCAGCACCATTTGTTGAAGATGCTGTACTTTTTCCATTGTGTGGTTTGGCATCTTTTTAAAAAAATTAGGTGGCCATAGGTTTGTGGGTCCACTTCTGGGTCTTCAATTCGATTCCGTTGATCCACTGGTCTGTTTCTATACCAATACCATGCTGTTTTTACAACTATTGCTCTGTAGTAAAGCTTGAAATCTGGGATGGTGATACCTCCAGATGTTTTTTTTATTGTACAGGATTGATTTAGCTATTCTGGGTGTTTTGTTGTTCCATATGAAATTGAGAATAGCTCTTTCCAGGTCTATAAAGAATTGTGTTGGTATTTTGATAGGAATTGCATTGAATCTATATATTGCTTTTGGTAGGATGGCCATTTTTATTATGTTGATTCTACCTATCCATGAGCATGGGAGATCTTTCCATCTTCTTATGACCTCTTCAATTTCTTTCTTCAAGGGCTTGAAGTTCTTGTTGTACAGGTCCTTTACTTGCTTGGTTAGAGTTACCCCCAGGTATTTTATATTGTTTGTGGCTATTGTGAAGGTGGTTGTTTCCCTAATTTCTTTCTCACCCCATTTGTTTTTTGTATAAAGAAGGGCTTCTGATTTCTTTGAATTAATTTTGTATCCAGCCACCTTGCTGAAGGTGTTTATCAGCTGTGAGAGTTCTCTGGTGGAATTTTTGGGATCGCTTATGTATACTATCATATCGTCTGCAAAAAAATTTGACTTATCTTTTCCAATGTGTGTCCCCTTGATCTCTTTTAGTTGTCTTATTGCTCTAGCACTCTAGCAAGAACTTCAAGTACTATATTGAAGAGATATAGTGAAAGTGGACATCCTTGTGTTGTCCCTGAGTTTAGAGGAAATGCTTTAAGTTTCTCTCCATTTAATTTGATGTTGGCCACTGGCTTGCTGTATATTGCCTTTATTATTTCTAGGTACAGTCCTTGGTTGCCCATTCTCTCCAGAACTTTTAGTATGAAGGGGTGTCGGATTTTGTCAAATGCTTTTTCTGCATCTAGCAAGATTATCATGTGCTTTTTTTTCTTTCATCTTTTTTATATGGTGAATTACGTTGATAGACTTTCATTTGTTGAACCATCCCTGCATTCCTGGGATGAAGCCTACTTAATCATGGTGTATGATACTTTTGATGTGTTCTTGAATTCGGTTTGCTAGTATTTTATTAAATATTTTTGCATCTATGTTCATGAGGGAGATTGGTCTGAAGTTTTCTTTCTTAGTTGGGTCTTTGTGTGGTTTAGGAATCAGGGTGACTGTGGCCTCATAGCATGAGTTTGGCAGTGTTCTTTCTGATTCTATTTGGTGAAAGAGTTTGAAGAGTATTGGTGTTAGCTCCTCTTTGAACGTCCAGTAGAATTCCATGCTAAAACCATCTGGCCCTGGGCTTTTTTTTTTTTTTTTTTTTTTTGGTTGGGAGATTTTAAATGACTGTTTCTATTTCCTTAGGGGCTATAGGGCTGTTTCATCTGTTAATCTGATCTTGATTTAGCTTTGGTAGGTGGAATCTATCAAGAAAATTGTCCATTTCGCTTAAGTCTTCAAATTTGGTGGAGTATAGATTTTTAAAGTAGGACCCAAATATTCTCTGGATTTCCTCAATGTCTGTTGTTATTTCACCCTTTTCTGGTTTTGTTGATGTGGGTTTTTTTCTCTCTGTCTTTTTGTTAATTGGGCTAAGGGTTTTTCTATTTAGTTTTTTTTTTTTCTCAAAAAAGCAACTCTTCTTTTCATTGATTCTTTGTATTGTTCTTTTTATTTCTAAGTTGTTGATTTCAGCCTTAAGTCTGATGATTTCCTGCCTCTGGTCCTCTTGGGAGTGTTTGCTTCCTTTTTTTTCCAATTCACCCAGTTTAGCTGTTAATTCGTAATATGAGCTGTCACAGTTTTCCTTTTGAAGGCACTTAGTGCTATGAACTTTCCTCATAGCATAGCTTTCATTGTGTCCCATAGGTTTAGGTATGTTGTGCCTTCATTGTCGTTGGATTTTAAGAAGTCATTGATTTCCTACTTTATTTCTTCCCTGACCCAGTAGTCATCCAGTTGTTCTATTTCCATGTGTGTGTGGCTTTCTGTTGATTCTTTTGCTGTTGAAGTCCAGCTTTATTCCATGGTGGTCTGATAAGATACAAGGGGTTATTTCAATTTTCTTGTGTCTGTTCAGGTTATCTTTGTGTCCAACTACATGGTCGATTTTGGAGATGGTTCCGTGAGCTACTGAGAAGAAGGTGTATTCTTTTGTGTTTGGGTGAAACGTTCTGTCGATATCTGTTAGGTCCATTTGGTTCATGAGCTCTGTTAGACTCATTATTTCTCTGTTTGGCTTCTGTCTTGATGATCTGTCCATTGTTGTGAGTGGGGTTTTGAAGTCTCCCACTACTAATGTGTGGGGATTGATGTGCGATTGAAGTTTTAGGAGAGTTTCTTTTACAAGTGTAGGTGCCTTTGTATTTGGGGCATAGATGTTCAATATTGAGATGTCTTCTTGATGAATATTTCCTTCACGAGTATGTAATGCCCTTCTCTGTCTTTTTTTATTAACTTTAATTGGAAGTCTTTTTTGTTTGATATTAGGATGGCTACTCCAGCTTGCTTCCTGGATCCATTTGCTTGGAAAACCTTTTCCCAGCCCTTTACTCTGAGATATTGTTTATCTTCAATAGTGAGATGTGTTTCTTGTATACAGCAAAAAGATGGGTCTTGTTTACAGATCCAGTCTGTAAGTCTGTGTCTTTTTATTGGCGAGTTGAGCCCATTGATGTTGATGGCTATTAGTGACCAGGGGTTGTTATTTCCCATTATTTTGGTATAGGTGGTCGTCTTGTGTTTCTTTTTGTTTAGTTGCTGTGGAGGTTTTATTTACTCTGTTTTCTTGGGTGTAGTTATTTTCTCTGGGTTGAAATTTTCCTTTTAGGGTCTTCTGTAGGGCTGGGTTTGTGGGGAGATAGTGTTTGAATTTGATTTTGTCATGGAATATCTTGTTTTCTCCATCTAAGTTGATAGAGAGTTTTGCTGGGTATAGTAGTCTGGCTGGGCACCTATGTTCTCTCAGAGCTTGTAGGACATCTGTCCAGGTCCTTCTAGCTTTTAAAGTTTCTGAGGAGAAGTCAGGTGTGATTCTCATGGGTCTGCGATTGTATGTGACTTGACCTTTTTCTCTTACAGCTTTTAATATCCTATCTTTGTTCTCTACATTTGGAGTTTTTATTATTATGTGGCGAGAGGAGTTTCTTTTCTGATCTAATCTGATTGGTGTTCTGTAAGCCTCTTGGATTTTTACTGGCATCTCTTTCTTTAGGTTTGGTAAGTTTTCTTCTATGATTTTGTTGAAGATATTTCCTGAACCTTGGAGTCGGGAGTGTTCTCTTTCCTCTATGCCTATAATTCTTAGGTTCCGTCTTTTCATTGAGTCCTTGATTTCTTAGATGTTGTGGGTGAGAGATTTTTTTAGCTTTCTCATTTTCTTTGGATGTTGTACTGATTTCTTCCATTAAACCCTCCATGCCTGAGATCCTGTCTTCCATATCTTGTATCCTATTTTTGATACTCATATCTGTAGTTCCTGTTCTCTTCCCTTGATTCTCCACTTCCACTCTTATCTCTGACTGTGTTTTCTTTATTGTTTCCATTTCCATTTTTACATCTTGAATGATTTTATTCACTTTGTACATTTCCTGCTCCAATTTGCTTGTCTTTTCCTGGAAATCTTTCTTTGCCCTGTGTTTTTCCTGTTCAAGTTGAGCCAGCCTGAATTGGAGCTCTCTAATGGTATTATCTATTGCTTTTGCTTGTGAAATTGTGGCTTCTTTAAATTCCTTCATAGATTTAAATTTTTCTTGAAGGACTCTATCACTTTCCATAATGTAGAATTGTCATTGTTTTCTTGTGTTTCAGCTGCGGTGAGTTGGTCAGGATTTGATAAACTAGCATAGTTGTGTTTTTTTGGAGTCATGCCTCCCTGATTTCTGTTTTTTCTTGAACCTTTGGCCATTTGGATGTTCTTAGCTGTCTGCTCCTGTTGTCTTTTGGGCTTGGATCCAAAGAGGATGCTTTGGTGTAGCAGTCAAATTGCTTGGCGATCTGTTGCTGCTAACAGGGTGATCTCAGGGTCAATGTGCATCTAATAGCCAGACACACTGTGAGCTGCTGCAGCCTATTCCCATGCAATGAAGAATGGCCTGGGATTGTTTCACTCCTCCCAAGACAGAGGACTTCTATGTTGCACATTGAGTATTCAGTATTAGGCTCTGGTGGTATGATCCTGTGTGTCCAGGCACAGATTCTGTGGACTTTGGTGGTCCCATGGCCTGTTGTAGGGTTGAGAGAACTTGACTTCACCCCTGTAAGGTGAGTCACTCAGGAGTGCCTCCCAGGTTGAAACCTCACTCATCCATGGGGTGGAGCTATATATACTTAAGCTCTGGTTCCCGGCTGCTGGAAGGGCCTGTACTAGCAAAAAAGTCTGATAATAATAGTAAAGACCTCACAGTTTGCAAAGGGTTGGACCCTGTGGTGGGCAAATCTGCCTTCACCACCTGTAGCCTTTTCTGCCACTCTCACAGCCCTGCCTATGTGTGTATGGAGCTGACTTTGGATACTGGCAAATGAGGTCACTGTGATCCAAGTTCACGTATACCGCAGTGGAATGTAACCTGCAGCCAGAAGGGTATCCTGCAGCTCAATCCAGCTGCAGGATTTTTTCCCAATGACTGTAAATCCAATAGGAGGAACTTGTCCAGCACCCCTCTAGGGGCTCACAGATATGTGTGGGCTTTCCAAATGCAGCTGTGGACCCGCTGGCTACTGGGCTGATACCCTATGGAAACCTCAGCTGCTGCGCGCCCCTCTGAGCCACACGCTGCTAAGAGTGTGTGGCACTCCCATGGGTCCAAAACCTTTCGCTAAATAGCTGGAATGCCTGCGTGGTATCTGGGAGGCCCAGTAGGCTGGTGAGTATCCCTGTGTTGGTTCCAAATCTGCCCAGTGGGTATTAGAGTGGATCTTACCCGTGTCTCTCCTGGTAGGGGTTCCCAATTCCCAGTTTCAGCGGCTTCCGTGTGTGTCTGAGAGTGGGAAGGAGAGTCCTGCCCAGGGACTTTTAATGGTCCCTGGGTAGCTGGGTGAAACCCAGGTGCGTCCAGTCACTCAGACTTTTTGCACAGCGTCTTATATCTTTGTGGCTTTGTGGCTGTTTTCCCCAAGATCAAAATGCGTCCGCGCAGGCCTCCGCCATCTTGTATCCCTCTATTTATGTTTTTTATTCTTTGTATATCTGATGCTGTATATTCTTTGTATGCTGGCTATGAATGAAGAAGATAAAATATTTTTCACTCATGTAAAAATATTTCATCTCATCATAGTAGTATTGATTGACTGCCTAGGTCCTCTAACTTACCCAGGATACCTGGGTCATGGTATAAATGTTATCAATTATATTCATATAAAGGAGTTTGTAAATTAAACACCCTACTAACAGTAATATATATACTCAGTCTCAATTAAACAGTCTGAAGGGGCTGGAGAGAGAGCTCAGTGGTTAAGAAAACTGACTGCTGTTACAGAGGACATGAGCTCAACTTCCAGCATCCACATGGCAGCTCACAACCATCTGTTACTCCAGTTCCAAAGGAGCCAACCTTCCTCCAGATTTCTGTAGACAAGTGGTGCACATACATATGCATAGGCAAAACACTTGTACAAATAAAACAATTTTTCATAACAATAAATACAATACAAACAATAAGAATAATTAGACCACAATTATGAACATTATAAGGTATAACATACATTCCCAATGTCCAGTCCACACATATTTGGCAACTGATATTAATAATCTATTATCTATCTCAATGAGTTTAAAGTTCTATAACTAACTCAATTTCCATTCTAACTTGCATTACCAAATTAAAAACATCTTTTTAGACCTAGAACATCCTTTTAATTCCTAAACAACTTAAGACTTAACCTGTGAGACTAAAATTATCTAGTCTTCAACCATATCAGAGACCTGAAAAAGATAAATATATCTGAATATACAGGAAATGCAGCGTGAGCAGCTTCAGTCTTTTGGCTCAGTATTTCTGACAGACTGTATCCGAACTTTTAAGTTATTATTTAACACTTATTTATTACTAAATTCACTTATAACAAACACCAACAATTTCTTATCTATTAATCCTATAAATTCCTACAACCCCTTTAACCTATCCACTAAACCTATTGATAATCATAACAACTACTTTCATAACCTTTTAGAATGATACAGTCTCTGGGGCAGGTCCTCAGTCGTCAGGAAACCAGTCTCGGGGGTAGACTCTTTAACGCACTTAGCAGTCCTTTTTCTGGAATAGCTCAGACGCAGGTTCATCAGGGTAAATTGGCTATCGAAGTCTCACTTTAAATAAGGCTTGAGGCTTTCTTCTCTCTGGGAGACCTCAGCGTCTGTAGGCCACCTTACTTCCTTCGTATCAGCAACTCTGCCGTTCTGCCTCAGTCTTTAAAGCTGGCCACAGTTCCGTTCAGGCCACTGTTCGGACAGGTCAAACCCCTCTAGGCAAAAGCTGAGCCACAGGGTTTAGTCCTTGGCCTTTTGCTGTCTTGCCGAGGCTTTCTCTGCTCACCAGCTTCCTTCTGCCTCAGGGAGATCTGGCCATTGGTCTACCAGAACTTTCTCCAGCAGGACTCTCGGAGCTCTCTCATATCGGGGGCCCTTAGCACGCAGCGCTCTGGGCTCATCCACTTGTCCTTAAATAGGATCACTCCTTGTTCCACCTGCTTCAGCTTAATTTGGGCTCTGCCCACTTAGCAGTTGAAAGCAATGCCAGGTCATAAAGTCTTTCCTTGTTTCACCTGGCTTCAACCTTGTTTTTCAGTCCAAAGAGACTCCCCTCATTTCATCTGACTTCATCCATAAGCTGATAAGCTAATTGCTCACAGCAGTTGATCTTCATGCCCCGAATTAAGAGACTGTATCAGAAACTTAGGTATTCACTAAATCTAACTTATATTAACCTATCAGCCCCTACAACAGACATTAATTGTAAAGCAGGAATTATGAAGGACTTCCCCACCTTGTCTTGGCAGAGCTAGGCTGTCGACTTATCTGCTTCCAAGTTTTGTCCATTTCGGACAGTATTCTGTCTACAGTTGAAGCAAGGGATTTTTCTTGCCTAGTGACAAGCTTACCACTAATGCAACCGTCTCGAAATGGAGATTCTTTGATGCTCATCATCTACTTGGAGTAGAATGGAGGGTGCTGTCAGGAGCTGACATTTCTCAATATCAAAAAATTTTAAATTAAGAAAACATCTTTGAATGCCATATTCTACAGATCTCTTGAGGCTTTTGAAGACCACCTATCTATTTCGCTATATTTGGATAAACAAATGTTGCTTGTCTCTTAAAGTATAGACAATAAACCATGGTGCAGTATCTATACTTCCTGGTTAAAACAAAACAGGAACTTTGACTCATACACTTGAAAAAATAACACTCTGTGACACTCTAGGGAATGTTTCTTGTACTTTCTGTGTTACAATGGTTCGCTTAGAACTTTGCTCTAATGGCTTATGGTGGTTACACACCTTGAGAGCCCATATAGAGATAATCTACAGCTCCAAGTTTTAAATTAAAACATGCTGTCTTTTAAACAATGCTATTTTCAACTAAGCTTTATTCATTTTGTTATATGAGATGTATCATAAACTTAAAAGATTTTATTGTTTTATAGAAAGTAACTGCTCTGTATTTTTTTTAACTTGATGGAAGAAAAAACAATGGGCCATGAAATTTAAGAGTAAATTAAAATGGCACTTGTGGCTTATGCCTTTAGTCCCAGCACTTGGGAGGTAGTGGCAGGTGGATCTCTGAATCCAAGGCCAGCCTGATCTACTGATCAAGTTCCAGGAAAGCCAGGGATAAACAGAGAAACCCTGTCTTTAAAAAGCAAAGCAAATGTATCACAGTTTTTGTTTGTTTGTTCGTTTTTTTTATCCATTCCTTGGTTGAGGGACATATGGGTTGTTTCCAATTTCTAGCTATCACAAATAAGGCTGCTATGAATGTAGATGAGGAAACATCTTTGTGGTTTGGAGAGGAATAATTTGGATGTATACCCAGAAGTGGTATGGCTGGTTGCTGAGGCAGAGCTATTCCAAGTTTTCAAAGATATTCCCAGACTTACCTCCATAGTGGTTGCACAAGTTTGCACTCCCACCAGCAATAGAGGAGAGTTCCCCTTTCTCCACAACCTCTCCAGTATGTGCTGCCATTTGAGTTTTGATCTTAGCCATTCTAACAGGTGTGAGATGGAATCTCAGAATTGTCTTGGGTTGCATTTCTCTGATGATTAAGGATGCTGAGCATTTATTCAAGTGTCTCTCAGCCATTAGGAATTCATACAATTTGCAGCTAAATGGATGGAACTAGAGATGCTCATCCGGAGTGAGCTAACCCAGACTCAGAAGGATGCACATGGAATCTATTCATATATAATCAGATTTTAGCCATATAATACAGGATAACTATATTAAAACCAATGCACCAAAAGGAACAGGAACATAGACTTTGTTACATGCTAATGAGATACTTTGCTCTAGTGGTGCTGCTTTGTAGGTTCTCAGTATATGAGGAGGCTCTTGACCCCCATATGACTGCTGAACTGGGGTGAGGCACTGATTATATAGGGACACTCCACTCCAGAGGAGTGGGTGGGAAGGGATGGGGGTAGAAGGTGGGAGGGCGGGACTGGGAAGGGTGGAAAGAGGGCACTGTGATGGAGATGTAACCTAAAGTAATAAATAAACATTTTTTTCTTTTTTTAATAATTTATTTTTTATTTCTTCAAGTTACATCTCAATCACAATCCCCTCCCTACTCCCCCCTCCAGTCCCACCCTTCCACCCTCCTCCCCCTCAACCCCCAACCTCTTCCCTTCTTTTTTTTTTTTTTTTTAGTTTAAGGTATTTCTTTTTCCCCCCAACAGCTCTCCCTTTCAGTCCAAATAATGGTTCTTTTTCTTGTAACTATAAATACAATACAAAACAACAGAAATAAATAGGCCACGATTATAAGAGTTATATGGCTTAACATACATTCCCAATGTCCAGTCCATATGTATTTGGCACCTGACTTTAACATTCTACTATCTAACCATCTCCATGACTTTAAAGTTCTATATCTAACTCAGCTTTCATACTAACTTGCCTCATAATTTTAAAAATATCTTCTTAGATCCAGAACACCCTCTTGATTCCTAAACAACTCAAAATTTAACTATGAGACTCTAGCTATCTATTCTTCAACCACCTCAGGGACCTGAGAGGGATAAATATATCTGATTATATAGGAAGTGCAGGACCTGCAGCTTCCAAAACTAAGAAATGACATACCAGTGGTTGCCTGGACAGTTCCCATTTTCTCTCCATACATTACAGCATCAATCTTCAGCCATTTGTCCCCGTTTCTTTGACAGACATTGATTGTAGATCAGGAATTATGAAGGACTTATCTACCCTGTCTTGGCAGAGCTAGGTTGTCGACTTATCTGCTTCCAAACATCTGACAGAGTAAACAATTTTTAAGAAGCAAATCAAAAACAAAAAAGAAAAAAAGAAAGTGTAGGGGTTAGATAAATTAGATTTAGAAAATATATAGGAGTTTCTGATACTGTCTCTTAATTCGGGGCCTGAAGAGCATTATCAGCATGAAGTCAGCAAAAACAGGAAAGACTCAATAGACTTAAAAACGAGGTTGAAGTCAGGAAAACAGGAAAGACTTAATGGACTTGAAGAAACAAAGTATCTGGCCTGACATTGTTTTCAGCTGCTAAGTGGGCGGAGCCCAAATTAAGCTGAAACAGGGTTCCTCCTATTTAAGGACAGTGCATGGAGCCCAGAAAGGGAAGAGGCCCCTGATGCTAGAGAGCTCCAAGAGTCCTGCTGAAAAAGGGGCTGGCTATTGATGGCCAGCTCTCTCCCTGAAGCAGAAAGAAGCCGGTGAACAAAGAAAGCCTGAGCAAGACACCAAAAGTCCAAGGACTAAACCCTGTGGCTCAGCTTTTGCCTAGAAGGGTTTGATCTGTCTGATCAGTGGCCTAAGGGAAACTGTGCCTGGCTTTAAGGACTGAGGCAGAGCAGCTGAGTTCCTGATTCAAAAGAAATAAGTTGGCCTGCAGACGGCTGGGGTCTCCCACAGAGAAGAAAGCATGAAGCCTTATTTAAGGTGAGACTGCAATAACCAACTTACCCTGATGAACCTGCATCTGAGAGATCCAGAAAAAGGACTGCTAAGTGTGTTAAAGAATCTACAACAAAGACTGTGTTCCTGACAACTGAGGACCTGCCCCAGAGACTGTATCATTTTAAAAGATTATGAAAGTAGTTGTTATAATTATCAATAGGTTTAGTGGATAGGTTAAAGGGGTTGTAGGAATTTATAGGATTAATAGTTAAGAAATTGTTGGTGTTTGTTATAAGTGAATTTAGTAATAAATAAATAAGTGATAAATAATAATTTAAAAGATCGGTTACAAGAAAGAGGTCACACACTTTCTCTGAGGCACATGGTAGTTATGGGTGAGTCTGAACAATCTATTTCCTTTCCCGTGGATATATTCATGAAAACACACAGGATGCACATGACAGAGCTTGAAAAGTTCAATTTAAATTTAATTCAATGAAAAAATAAAAAAGACAAAACATCTGACTATTCAATAATCAAAGACTTACAATACAACCACTCAGAGAAACAGAAAATCCTTTCACTAGTTCTTGAAAAGAGCTGACTAGACAAAAATATAGTGAGAATAGTATCTTTTCAGATGTGATCCTGGCAGTGACTAGTAACAAAACAAATAAAAATCTAGTAGTGAAAAAAATACGTCTAGATAATTATTGCATATCATATATACTCATAAAATTTAGTGTAACCCTCATAGTTTTTATCAATACATTGAGTGCAATGGGTGGTGAGGGAAGTATAACCTTTGATTTGAATTTTATTTAAACAAAATACAAGTAACTAGTTTTTTTCCTTACTTATTTATTGGTGAGACTATAGGTTTTTCTTTTTTTAAGGCTAATTACCATGAATAAAAACAGGGGATATTTTCTAAATTCTGTGATAGATAATAACAAAAATAGTTTATAAAATATTAAAATCAAAAACTAAAAATTGTAATAAATGCTTAAAATTCCAGTGTGATGATGAATGCAAATGAATTAAATGCATATAGACATATATGAGATTAATAATAGGCTATAAAGACATATTAGATTACACATCCTTGTATACATTTATACACACATGTACACACACACACTCAAATTAGCTTTGATTTGAAAGTAAAATCTTGATAAATCTTGTTTCTTAGGAAAATTCAAGTAAAAAAAGAACAATTAACTGTCAAAAGCTACAAAGGAGGAGGTAGAAATGCAAGCTGCTAAACATACTTCCTGTTAAAAATTCATACTCAAATCCATAAAACTTCATTTTAAAAGTCTTATATTTCACCACTGACTTCCACCGGGAAGAATTTTATCATTTAATCTTACCACTAAGAGCTGAAATTTTACCAAAATTCAATGTACTTGGTAAATAATTGGTATACACTTCTGATATTTATAATCACAGATTACAATGACAATATACATTTTGACCACAAGTTCTTCAGTATGATTCCTTCTCCCACAGAAACCTGGCATTTTAAATGACTATCCAGGAACAGGGTTAGTGGCTGATTGATTTATTAAATAAATGAATTTCTTCTGGAAGAAGTTTGGTAACTTTTGTCCCATAGAATTCGCTGCATTGTGAAAGGAAGTTTTAGATTGATGTTCATTTTCTGGAGATATTTGGAAATATAAACAGACCATGTAAATTGTATACTCATAAGTACACATTTTCCAGAGATTGTTTTTTAATTGATGATAATGCAACAGACATGGCTACTTAGCCTTTGATTTACTTTTAGTCTCTATGGTCAATCCTTATATTTAAATAGATTTCTAACTCTCTTCCTTAGACATTAAATTTATCTAGAAATTTTCCTCTTTTATGGCTTTAAATGACTATTGATTTTTCTTTTATTTTAAAAAAGCTATCAATTTAGTTCCTAAATGTGTCAGAGATGATTATGAGAATTAAATAGTTCAAGTAAAATGACCCAATTTAATTCATCTACATCAGTGGTTAATGAATCTCTCTTTTGCTTTACAGAAAATCTGGCTCCTTTATTTGCTCCAATGACATGTTTTCAGGGCTTAAAGTACATTAGAATAATGCAGACTGTCTCCATGCAAAAGTGACCACAATATTTTCATTCTTTGAGCAGTCATTTCAGATTCTGGTAAATAACAGGAAGACTAAAGACTGAAACCTTCCCTTAATAATAATTTATAACTTCAGAGTTTTTTTTTAAACTATTTGTCTTTCAATTAAAAATAGTTCTACATCTAAAAACAAAAAGATATAACTAGTCATTTATGAATGTGATAATCATTGCCATTCAAAAATGAAACAAAATATACTGTTAATATCACTTTAATTTCTCTTCTGAGTTCCAAATTATTTATGTATTTAAATACATATTTCTACTTTGCCTGAAAAATCATCTTTTCTTGCCTGTTTTTGTTTTACCATTAGCATTGTTTTAAGTTATGTACTCTTCTATGCCCTGACCCTGATAATGCATGTGTATTATCTGCTGAAAGCAACAAATATAGAAAACAATCTTCTAACATTTACCACAAAGATTGAAAGCAACCAATTATGTATTGGTTAATAAACAATGGTGTTTGTTATCTAGGTCAGTTGTAACTATTGACTTAATTCTTTGTAAAAACTCTGTTAAAGATTTCTTTAAAATATCCATTCCTTCACAACGTGATGCTGCTTTCTCTGCTGTTCAATAAAGACAGATACAAGTAACTTTATGAGTGACAGACATACAAGGTCATACAACAGGCACACAGACACATACAGGGACAGGTTCACAGGAAAAATACCAGATTATCATGTTATGTCCAGTGTTGTAAAGTGTGTGATAACTAGTCTGATTTCAGGAAGCCACAGATTCAGACTCATATAATATTCAGAGGATGAAGATACAGGGAGAATAGAAGTAGAAAGTCAAATGAGGACTCACTCTTGGTTAAATGACTCCAAAGGAAGGTGCTTTTATTTCTTTCTTTCAATAAGGCAACAATGATGTATTATTGGTCACTCAGAGTTAGTCACTAATGTGTTAATTTATACATTACTGTTCTTATTTTTTATAATTTCTTACATATATGTCATGTGCTGTGAACATATTCCCCACAAATTTCACTTTCTCTGCCTCTTCACAGTCCTGATGGATATTTCCTTTCACTTTCTGAACTAGACTCCCATGTCAGGACTCTTCAGAGTTTCTGCAGTGCTGTGTCTGTGTTGATTTTGTCCTTCTGAGTGAAACCCAAAAAAGTATTCAGATTATCATATTAGGTCCAATGTTGTAAAGTGTGTGACAACTGGCGTGATTGTCAATTTGACTGCATGTGGAACTAACCAAAGTTTCTGGGCATACCTGTAGAGATTTTTTTCCTTAATTGCATTATTTGAAAGTGGGAAGATCCACTTTTAATCCAGATCTTTCGATGTGAGAAGAGCCACCTTTAATCTGGAAGGCACCTTTTGCTGACAGCCTACATAAAAGGCATTAAAGAAAGAATCTCTTGCTCTTTGCCCGGTGGCCCCCATTCCTCATTTCTTGTCTCTCTGGCAAGTTCCTTCATTCACTGGCATTAGAGTCTATTTCTTCAGGTTTCCAGTGAATAACCAAAGACCAGCTGAGGCATCCAACCTCTTGAACTGAACAATAAATGTATTCTTGGACCTTCTATTGATAGACAACAATTGTTGGAATAGGCAGACCATAGCCTGTAAGCCACTGTAATAAATTCCATATATATATATAAAATATATTTATCAGTTATCTTTTTCTAGAGAACTCTGACAAATAAAACGTGCTGAGCACAGGAGGCATCATCACATAAAGTGTGGAACATGTGTAATGAGACAAACCCTTGAACCAAAAACTGTTGTGTTCCTGAAACCACACTTCACTAAATTCCTTTCCCTATTAGGACCAGTGGTTGGTACCTTTTATGCTTTCATTTCTGTAATGTTCTGCACACACAACTTTCTTACCAGCTTCCTAGTGGTAGAACACATGTTCCTTTGGGTAGAACACATGAAGATTTGTATGAGTGTGGCTGCTTTGCATGAGCTGTATTTTCTGACACTGCTTCTTGGATTATCTTTACAAACAACCACGTCTTTTAAATTGTCTTTAACTCAGATGCAAGTAGTTCTCAAGAGCAAAGCTTATACTGAACCATGGAGGAAGAGAAGACTTTTTGTTGAATTCTATATTTCCAATCCGATGAACTGTTTGTTGTTACTTATGGGAAGTAGATGAAAAGAACTTTAAACAGGCATCTACGTACTCAAGAAACCCAGAAGGAGTAGGGTTGGAGTTGACAATAATAGAAGGCTATCACAAGTAGAGTTTAACAACAGAATGTTTGAAACAAAAAACAGACAAGAACCTGAAGTCGTACTTGCTGTCATTTGGACAGAGAAGTCCAAACCTTCACTGAAATTACTAGGAAGACCAGATGGGTCTCAGGAACCTGCAGGCTCTAATTAACACTTCCCACCCCAATCCCTGACCTGAGCTCTCAGTTGGGATTCACCAGGAAGAGAAGGCACTAGGAACAAACAGCTAAGGAACAACAGATGTCAAAAGGCCAGCAAAAGAACAGAAGTGACAAAATTCAGGGAAATATTACTCGAGCAAAACTCAGCCTTACTAATACAGCAAGTTCTGACCATCCCACCACTGCCGAAAGACAAAAGATGATCACAAATCTATACTTAGGAAAATGATAGAGGCATAAAAGAATAAAATAAATCCCTTCAAGAATTTAAAGAAATCACAATCCTACAGATAAAAGCAATGGAGAATTCCATTAAAGTCCTCCAAGAAAACTCAGCCAAACAAGAATGGGAAAGAGACAAAGCTATGAAAAACTGCAGGCAAAGGCAATCAAATTGGAACAGTAAATGTTAAAAACAGTCCAAAACCTGAAATTGGAAATGGAAGCAATAAAGAAAGCATAAGCAGAGACAATCCTGGAGGTGGAAACCAAGGAAGAGAACAGGAAGTACAGACAAGAGTATCACAAATAGGAAACAAGAGATGGAAGTCAGAATCTCAGGCATGGAAGACTCTATTGAAGAAATCAATACAGCAACCAAAGAAAATGAGAAATCTAAAAATGTCTCAGCCATAACATCCAAGAAATCAAGGACTCAATGAAAAGACCGAACGTAAAAATTATAGGCATAGATGTAAGAGAACCATCCAGACTCCAAGAACCATGAAACATTTTCAACAAAATAATAGAACAGTTCCCAAACCTAAAGAAAGATGCCAGTAAAAATCCAAGAGGGATATAGGACACCAAATAGATTGGATCTGAAAAGAAATCCCTCCCTCCACATAGTAGTTGAAACTCCAAATATACAGAACAAAGAAAGAATATTAAAAGCTATAAGACAAAAAGGCCAAGTACAATATAAAGGTAGACCCATCAGAATTGCATCCAGTTTTTCCTCAGAAACTTTAAAAGCCAGTAGGGCATGGTCAAATGTCATACAACCACTAAGAGAACACAGGTGCCATCCCAGAATACTGTACCCAGAAAAACTTTCATTCACTATAGAAGGAGAAAACAAGATATTCCAAGACAAACTAAATTAAAAAATATCTACCCACAAATACAGCTCTAAAGAAGATCCTAGATGGAAACTTCCAACCAAGAGAAGGTAACTACAGCCAAGAAAACAAAGGAAACAAATAATTCCACTGGAAAAAAAACAAAAGAAAACAAATCGCACTACCACTACCTACATCAAAATAGCAGGAAATAATAAACTAGGGTGTAGAGAGCTGCGACGTGCCGCGCCTTAAAGATGGCGCTGGTCTCCGCCTTCCACCAGCCCGACGGTGAGCGCTCTCGGTGGTAAACAAGTCCATATTTGGCAAAGACCGCTGATCTGGCTTGCTTCCGCATACGTGGGCCTCTAAGATTGCACTACGTGGCTTTACTTGATTGGCTGTTCATTTAGTATTTAGCCTGTGGGTTGGGTCTGCCCGGGTATTCGGAAGACTGTTTTCAAGGGACCTGAATGAACTGCTTGAGAAGAGCTTTTGCGAGTTGCGTCGTTCTTGCCGGTCGAGAGGGACGCGACACTAGGGTCATTAAGTTCTCTCAACATCAATGGATTCAACTCACCAACAAAATGACACAAGCTTACAGAATTGATCTGTAAACAAGAGCCATCATTTTGCTGCATACAAGAAACACACTTCACCAACAAAGTTAGACTTTACCTCAGAGTAAAAGGTTGGGAAAAAGTTTTCCAAGCAAATGGTCCAAGGAAGCAAGTTGGAGTAGCCATCCTAATATCAAATAAAGTAGACTTTCAACCAAAAATAATCAAAAAAGATAAGGAAGGACAGTAATACTTATCAAAGGAAAAATTCATCCATATGACATCTCAATACTAAATATTTATGCCTCAAATACAAGGGCACCCACAATTTTAAAAGAGACACTACTAAAGCTTAACACACATATTGATCCCTACACACTAATAGTGAGAGACTTCAACAACCCACTCACACCAATGGACAGGTCATTGAGACAGAAACTGAACAGAAAAATAATGTGACTAATAGAGGTCATGAATCACACAGACCAAACAGATATCTATAAAACATTTCACCCAAACTCAAAAGAATATACCTTCTTCTCAGCACCTCATGGAACCTTCTCCAAAACTGACCATATAGTCAGTCACAAAGCAGGCCTCAGCAGATACAAGAAAATTGAAATATCCCCTGTATCTTATCAGACCATCATGGATTAAAGCTGGACTTCAACAACAACGGAAATAACAAAAACCCTACACATTCATGGAAACTGAAAAATTCTCTACTCAATGACTACTGGATCAGGGACAAAATAAAGAAGGAAATCAAAGACTTCCTAAAATTCAAGGAAAATTAAGGTACAACATAGTCAAACCTTTGGGACACAATGAAAGCAGTGCTACAAGGAAAGTTCATAGCACTAAGTGCCTTTAAAAGAAAATTGTGACAGTTCATATTAGCAACTTAACAGTTGAACTGGAAGTGCTAGAAAAAAAGAAACAAACACTCCCAAGAGTATCTGATCACAGGAAATCATCAAACTCAGAACTGAAATCAATGACTTAGAAACAAAAGGAACAATACAAAGAATTGATTAAACCAAGAGTTGGTTCTTTCAGAAAATCAACTTAGATTTGTCTATTTGAGAAAATCAAATAGACAAACACTTAGCCAAACTAACTAAAAGGCAGAGGGAAAATACCCAAATCAATAAAATCAGAAATAAAAAGGGAGAAATAACAACAGACATCAAGGAAATCCAAAGAATCTTTAGGTCTTAGTTCAAAAACCTGTAATCCACAAAAGGTGAAAACCTAAGCAAAATGGACAATTTTCTTGATAGATCCACCTACCAAAGTTAAATCAAGAACAGGTTAACAAATTAAACAGTCCTATAACCTCTAAGGAAATAGAAGCAGTCATTAAGTCTCACATCCAAAAAAAAAAAAAAAAAAAGCCAAGGGCAAGATTATTTCAGCACAGAATTCTTCCAGACCTTCAAACAGGAGTTAATACCAATACTCTTCAAACTCTTCCACAATATAGAAACAGAAGGAATATTGCCAAACTCATTCTATGAGCCCACAATCACCCTGATACCTAAACCACACAAAGACCCAACAAAGAAAGAGAATTTCAGACACATTCCAATCATAAACACAGATGTGAAAATACTCAATAAAATACTTGCAAACCAAATCCAAGAACATATCAAAACTGTCATATACCATGATCAAGTAGGCTTCATCCCAGGAATGCAGGGCTGGTTCTACATACAAAAATCTATCAATGTACACCACCATATAAACAAGCTGAAAGGAAAAAAAAAACACATGATCATCTCTCTAGATGCTGAAAAAGCATTTGACAAAATCCAACACCCTTTCATGTTAAAAGTCTTTGAGAGAGCTGGCATAATAGGACCATAACTAGAAATAATAAAGGGAATATATAGCAAGCTGGTAGTCAATATCAAATTAAATGGAGAGAAACTTAAACCATTTCCCCTAAGATCAGAGACAAGGCAAGGATGACCACTCTCCCCCCATATCTCTTCAACATAGTACTTGAAGTTCTAGCCAGAGCAATAAGACAACTAAAGGAGGTTATGATGGGGTAGTGTTAAGCATTCTAAATGTTAATTGGTCCTGCTTGCTGTCTGTTTCTTACATTGACTGATTGGTTAAATAAAATGCCAAGGCTTGAGATTGGGCAAAGACCGAGAAAGGTGGGACTTCCTCAGATAGGAAGAGGAAGGCTGTGCTTTAGACAGAGGATTAAAAGATTTCATCCAGGAGCAGCAGGAAGGAGGCACACACCATGGGTTAAAAAAAAGTACCTCATTCCACATGGCCAGGAACATCGGCATATCATGGAGAATGGCAGTACAAGGGGACATATGTATATATGGGGTCATATTTGAGTAATAGAATTAAGAGCTAGTTTAGATGGTCTAGGATTGCTCAACTCAGGCCAAGGCTTGTTAAAATCCATCTGGTCTCTGTGTGATCATTTAGAATGGCTGTTTAAGGGGATCCAAGGTGGCAGCGGCCTGTGCAGACGTATTTTGATTTCAGGGTTAACAGTCACAGGGTGGCAAGTGTTGCAGGATGCTGTACAAATGGCTCAACCCCCTCTACATCTCACCCAACTAACCAGGGACCACTGAGGGTTGCTGGGCAGGATGCTCCTTCCCACTCTCAGACACACAAGGAAGCCGCTGGATCCAGGAATCTGGATCCCCCATTCCCCACCAGGAGAGATGCCAGGGAAGTTCCAATACCCAGCGGGCCGTTCAGATCCCACACAGAGATAATCCCCACCCTGCTGGGCACCCCCAGGTCTCGCACAGATAATCCAGCTATCTGGCGAAATGTAGCAACCCTTGGAAGTGAGCGCAGCTCAGCTGCACAGTTCCTTCAGACTGCAGATTGCAACCCACTGCTATGACGTCACTGGCCAGTTTCCAGGCCGCGGGAGTGGCAAGGCTATTGGGGGTGAAGTGCAGATTTACCCACTACAGGAACCAACCCCCGGCAAACTGCGAGGTATTTGAAATTGTTGTATATTGGACTTTTGTACTAGTACTGGCCCGTCCGGCGGGGAACCAGAGCTTACTTGTACACAGCTCCACCCCCTGGATTAGTTAGGTCTTTACCTAGGAGGCGGGGCTGAATGACTCACCTTATAGGGGTGGGGTAAGGCAACTCAACTCCTTCCCAAAGCGCCCCTTTGGACCCAAGTCCAGAAGACAGATAAAAAATTCCACATGGCCAGAGGCCCAAGACCAAAAAAAAAAAAAAGAGCAAAATGACTCCAACAAAAAAAAAAAGCAACGCTATTCCATCCAGCCCGAACCACCACACCACAGCTGAAACACATGAAAACAATGACAATTCTACATTATGGAAAGTGATAGAGTCCCTTCAAGAAGAACTTAAATCAATGAAGGAATTCAATTGCACATACGAAAGAGATGGAAAACACCATTAGAGAACTTCAGAACAAGGTGAGCCAACTTGAACAAGAAAAGGAGAGGGCAATGGAAGACTTCCAGGAAAAGACAAGCAAACTGGAGCTGGAAATATACAAAACAAATAACATCACTCAAGAAATGAAAATGGAAATGTAAACAATAAATAAAACACAATCAGAGTTAAAATGGAAATGGAGAATCAAGGGAAGAGAACAGGAACTATGAATTTGAGTACCAAACATAGGATTCAAGAGATAGAAGACAGGATCTCAGGCATGGAAGATTCAATGGAAGAAATTAATCCAACATCCAAACAAAATGAGAAAGCTAAAAAATTTCTCACCCACAATATCAAAGAAATCAAGGACTCAATGAAAAGACGGAACCTAAGAATTATAGGCAGAGAGGAAAGAGAACACTCCCGACTCCATTGTCCAGGAAATATCTTCAACAAAATCAGAAGAAAACTTCCCAAACCTAAAGAAAGACATGCCAGTAAAAATCCAAGAGGCTTACAGAACACCAAACAGATTAGAACAGAAAAAACACTCCTCTTGCCACATAAAAATAGAAACTCCAAATGTAGAGAACAAAGAAAGGATATTAAAAGCTGTAAGAGAAAAAGGCCAAGTCACATACAATGGCAGACCCATCAGAATCACACCTGACTTCGCCTCAGAAATTTTAAAAGTTAGAAGGGCCTGGACAGATGTCCTACAAGCTCTGAGAGAACATAGGTGCCCAGCCAGACTACTATACCCAGCAAAACTCTCTATCAACATAGAGGGAGAAAACAAGATATTCCATGACAAAATCAAATTCAAACACTATCTCCCCATAAACCCAGCCCTACAGAAAACCCTAGAAGGAAAATTTCAACCCAGAGAAGATAATTAAACCCAAGAAAACAGAGGAAATAGAAATCTCCACAGCAAATTTAAAAAAAAAAAAAAACACAAGATGACCACCTATACCAAAATAATGGGAAATAACAACCCCTGGTCACTAATAGCCATCAACATCAATGGTCTCAACTCACCAATAAAAAGACACAGACTTACAGACTGGATGCGTAAACAAGACCCATCTTTTTGCTCTATACAAGAAACACATCTCACTATTGAAGATAAATACTATCTCAGAGTAAAGGGCTGGGAAAAGGTTTTCCAAGCAAATGGATCCAGGAAGCAAGCTGGAGTAGCCATCCTAATATCAAACAAAAAAGACTTCCAATTGAAGTTAATAAAAAAAGACAGAGAAGGGCATTACATACTCATGAGGGAAATATTCATCAAGAGGACATCTCAATATTGAACTTCTATGCCCCAAATACAAAGGCACCTACACTTGTAAAAGAAACTCTCCTAAAACTTCAATCGCACATCGATCCCCACATATTAGTAGTGGGAGACTTCAACACCCCACTCACAACAATGAACAGATCATCAAGACAGAAGCCAAACAGAGAAATAATGAGTCTAACAGAGCTCATGAACCAAATGGACCTAACAGATATCGACAGAACGTTTCACCCAAACACAAAAGAATACACCTTCTTCTCAGTACCTCATGGAACCATCTCCAAAATCGACCATATAGTTGGACACAAAGATAACCTCAACAGACACAAGAAAATTGAAATAACCCCTTGTATCTTAACAGACCACCATGGAATAAAAGTGGACTTAGACAACAAAAGAATCAACAGAAAGCCTACACACACATGGAAATAGAACAACTGGATGACTACTGGGTCAGGGAAGAAATAAAGTAGGAAATCAATGACTTCTTAAAATCCAACGACAATGAAGGCACAACATACCTAAATCTATGGGACACAATGAAAGCTATGTTATGAGGAAAGTTCATAGCACTAAGTGCCTTCAAAAGGAAAACTGTGACAGCTCATATTAGCGAATTAATAGCTAAACTGGGTGAATTGGGAAAAAAAAAAGCAAACACTCCCAAGAGGACCAGAGGCAGGAAATCATCAGACTTAAGGCTGAAATCAACAACTTAGAAATAAAATGAACAATACAAAGAATCAATGAAAAGAAGAGTTGCTTTTTTGAGAAAAAAAAAAAACTAAATAGAAAAACCCTTAGCCAAATTAACAAAAAGACAGAGAGAAAAAAACCCACATCAACAAAACCAGAAAAGGGTGAAATAACAACAGACATTGAGGAAATCCAGAGAATATTTGGGTCCTACTTTAAAAATCTATACTCCACCAAATTTGAAGACTTAAGTGAAATGGACAATTTTCTTGATAGATTACACTTACCGAAGCTAAATCAAGATCATATTAACAGATTAAACAGCCCTATAACCCTTAAGGAAATAGAAGCAGTCATTAAAAATCTCCCAACCAAAAAAAAAAAAAAAAAAGCCCAGGGCCAGATGGTTTTAGCATGGAATTCTACTGGACGTTCAAAGAGGAGCTAACACCAATACTCTTCAAACTCTTTCACCAAATGAAATCAAAAAGAACACTGTCAAACTCATTCTATGAGGCCACAGTCACCCTGATTCCTAAACCACACAAAGACCCAACTAAGAAAGAAAATTTCAGACCAATCTCCCTCATGAACATAGATGCAAAAATATTTAATAAAATACTAGCAAACCGAATTCAAGAACACATCAAAAGTATCATACACCATGATTAAGTAGGCTTCATTCCAGGAATGCAGGGATGGTTCAACAAATGAAAGTCTATCACCATATAAAAAAGATGAAAGAAAAAAAACACATGATAATCTTGCTAGATGCAGAAAAAGCATTTGACAAAATCCGACACCCCTTCATACTAAAAGTTCTGGAGAGAATGGGCAACCAAGGACTGTACCTAGAAATAATAAAGGCAATATACAGCAAGCCAGTGGCCAACATCAAATTAAATGGAGAGAAACTTGAAGCATTTCCTCTAAACTCAGGGACAAGAGAAGGATGTCCACTTTCACCATATCTCTTCAATATAGTACTTGAAGTTCTTGCTAGAGCGATAAGACAACTAAAGGAGATCAAAGGGATACACATTGGAAACGAAGAAGTCAAATTATCCCTGTTTGCAGACGATATAATAGTATACATAAGCGACCCAAAAATTCCACCAGAGAACTCTTACAGCTGATAAACCCCTTCAGCAAGATGACTGGATACAAAATTAATTCAAAAAAATCAGAATCCCTTCTTTATGCAACAAATAAATGGGCTGAGATAGAAATGAGGGAAACAACCACCTTCACAATAGCCACAAACAACATAAAATACCCGGGGGTAACTCTAACCAAGCAAGTAAAGGACCTGTACAACAAGAACTTCAAGCCCTTGAAGAAAGAAAAGGAAGAGGCCTTTAGAAGATGGAAAGATCTCCCATGCTCATGGATAGGTGGGATCAACATAATAAAAATGGCCATCCTACCAAAAGCAATATATAGATTCAATGCAATTTCTATCAAAATACCAACACAATTTTTTATAGACTTGGAAAGAACTATTCTCAATTTCATATGGAACAGCAAAAAGCCCAGAATAGCTAAATCAATCCTGTACAATAAAAAAACATCTGGACGTATCACCATCCCAGATTTCAAGCTGTACTACAGAGCAATAGTTGTAAAAACAGCATCGTATTGCTATAGAAACAGACCAGTAGATTAATGGAATCGAATTGAAGATCCAGAAATAGACCCACACACTTATGGCCACCTAATTTTTGACAAAGTAGCCAAAACGGCAATGGAAGAATGACAGCATCTTCAAAAAATGGTGCTGGTCCAACTGGATGTTCACTTGTAAAAGAATGACATTAGACCCATACTTATCACCTTGTACAAAACTTAAGTCCAAGTGGATCAAAGACCTTAACATAAGGCCTGTCACACTAAATCTACTAGAAGAAAAAGTGGGAGAAACCCTCGAACTCATTGGCACAGGCGACAACTTCCTGAACAGAACACCAACAGCTCAGGACATGAGATCAACAATCAATAAATGGGAACTCATGAAACTGAAAAGCTTCTGTAAGGCAAAAGACACTGTCATTCGAACAAAATGGCATCCTACAGACTGGAAGAAAATCTTCAAAACCCCACATCTGACAGAGGGCTAATATCCAAAATCTACAAAGAACTCAAGAAATTAAATGCCAAGAAACCAAATACTCCAATCAAAAAATTGGGGATAGAGCTAAATAGAGAATTCACAAAGGAGTAATCCCTAATAGCTGAGAGGCACTTGAAGAAATGTTCAACATCCTTAATCATCAGAGAAATTCAACTCAAGAGGTTTCTGAAATTCCACCTCACACCTGTCAGAATGGCTAAGATCAAAAGCTCAAATGACAGTACATGCTTGCAAGGGTGTGGAGAAAGGGGTATCCTACTCCATTGCTGGTGGGAGTGCAGGCTTGTGCAACCACTATGGAGGTCAGTATGGCGATATCTTAGAAAAGTTGGAATAGCTTTGCTTCAGGACCCAGCCATACCAATTCTGTGTATACACCCAAATGCCTCTTCACGGAATCATAAGGAAGTTTCCTCATCTATGTTTATAGCAACCTTATTTGTAATAGCTAGATATTGGAAACAACCCAGATGTCCCTCAGCCAAATAATGGATTAAAAAACTGTGGTACATCTACACAGTGGAATATTATTCAGCTATCAGGAACAATGAAATTATGCAATTTGCAGCCAAATGGATGGAACTAGAGAAGCTCATCCTGAGTGATCTAACCCAGACTCAGAAGGACGCATATGGCATCTATTCACTTATAGTAGGATTTTAGCTATATAGTAGAAGGTATAGATACTACAACTAACACACCAAAGGGAACTTGGACATAGACTTTTATTTTTAATTTTTAATTTTTATTTTTTATATATATTTTTTATATTTTTTTTCTATTTTTTAGTCTTTTTTATCTATTTGTCTGCTTATTTTTTGTTTGTTTTTTAGTTCTCTCCCCCGGACAATGAGACACTTTTCACTGATGGTACTGCTTCTTAGATCCCCAATGAATGAGGAGGCTCTTGGGCCTCATACGACCTCTCAACTCAGATGACAGACTGTTATATAAGGACACCCCACCCCACAGAAATGGGATGGAAGGGTTAGAAGGTAAAGAAAAAAAATGAAATGTAATGTTTTGACCTTTTACTACTAATTGTCATAAACTGGTTAGGATAATTAAGAAATGCAAACTGATGGTTATGTAAGCCGGTCATTCTGTTAGGTACTATGACAGCCTATTATAGTTATTTTCTAAGCTAATCAGAGATAAAGCTGCTAAGAGACAAGCAACATCTGCTTACCCTAATATAAGAGATAGATAGGGCCTCTTCAAAAACCTCAAGATATCTGCAGAATATGACATTCAAAGATGTTTTCGTAACTTTAGATATATTTATATCAAGACATGTCAACTGCTGACAGCACCCCCCTATTCTCCTCCAAGAAGAAGATGAGCATCGAAGAATCTCCAGTGGGAGATGATTGAATTAGTCGCAAGCCTATCTCTTGGTAGGAAAAGCCCCTTGCTCCAACTGTAGACAGAATGCTGTCCAAAAAGGAGAAAACCTGGAAGCAGGTAAGTCGACAGTCTAGCTCTGCCAAGACAGGGTAGGTAAGTCCTTCATAACGCCTGCTGTACAATCAATGTCTGTCAGAGAAACGGGGCCAAACGACTGAAGATCGATGCTGTAATGTATGGAGAGAAAATGGGAACTGTCCAGGCAGCCACTGGTATGTCATTTCTTAGTTTTGGAAGCTGCAGGCCCTGTACTTCCTATAAAATCAGATATATTTATCCCTCTCAGGTCTCTGAAGTGGTTGAAGAACAGATAGCTAGAGTCTCACAATTAAATTTTGAGTTGTTTAGGAGTTAAGAGAGTGTTACAGATCTAAGAAGGTGCTTTTAAAATTGTGTTGAAAGTTTGTATGAATGTCGAGTTTGATATAGAACTTTAAACTCATGGAGATGGTTAGATAATAGAATGTTAAAGTCAGGTACCAAATACATATAGACTGGACATTGGGAATGTACACTAAGCCATATAACCCTCATAACTGTGGCCTAATTACCTCTGTTTTTTTTTGTTTTGTATTGTATTTATTATTATAAGAGAAAGAGCCATTTGTTGGACTGAAAGGGGAAACTGTAGGGGGGAATAAGATATAACTTAAACTTAAAAAAGGGGGAAGAGGATGGGGGGTTGAGGCTGGGAGGGTGGGACTGGAGGGGGGAATAGAGAGTAAACTGCGATTGAGATGTAACTTGAAGAAATAAAAAATAAAGGAAATTTAAAAAAAAGAATGGCTGCTTAAAGAGTAATGTTTCCAAATCAATTAACAATAATTTAAATATTGGTTAAATAGTTTAATTAGCCATATTTCTTTTTACAAATGGTGTCCAACTAGGGCAATTAGAATCCATCCTTACAGCTTGAGAAGGCCAGGGTGAAAGCCAGTTTCCTAGCCAAAGAGCAGGGACTGAATCCAAATGCATTTCAAAGGTGTGGCTATTTTAACAAAAGCTGTTGCCTTACAGCAAAGGCAGAGAGCTAAGGCTTAGCTCTCCTTACATACTAAAAAACTGGCAGCCTTCTAAACAGAATTTGAGAGTAAAATTATATGCCTAGATTAAAAATGGAGGAATTCATAATGCCTCCATACGTTTGGATTCCAATTGAGTTTGTTCCTCTTAGCATACAAATGATTTTTATGGGTATCTTTTTTGAGAAAGTTCAGACTAGGATAGTCTTAAATGAGACAATTTACAGATGGAATGCTAAATTGCCAACAATGATAATGATTCAAGGAGGTAGGACCTTACTGATAGATAATAAAAAACTAATGCCAGCTGGAGCTAAGAGCTCCCTGGGTACTAGGTGCCTGTCAGGAGTTTCTGGTATTGTCCCACCAGTGAAATACAGTCGCAACTAGATTTCAAGAAATAATGAACAAAACTTTAATTGTATCATGGGATGGCATGGTTAGACATGCCAAGGCTTTTGGAATGTTCCTGCTTCTTTGCTTGACTTTTGTTTAGATGTCTTTGATTTTCCTGTATTGGGAGGTAGAAAGGATATTTTTCTGGTTTGACATTGCTAAAACAAAAGGTTCTTGAAGATTTTTGGCAGATTTCAAATTGTCACTACAGTTCAAAGTTTCTCTCTGGGTTACAGAGATGCTAATATCTGGGATTTAAGTGAAATATTTGATCAGGATGGTATTGGCATACATCCTTAATTCTATAATACCATCACACTAGAGGAAGAAACAGGCAGATCTCTGGATTCTAGACCAGCCTTGTTTAAACAATGAAAGCAGGGTGGGGACCCTGCTGAGAGGATAAGTCTGCTTACTAAAGACAGTCTAGAATTCAAAATGACACATTTTTTTTCCTTGGAGTTAAGTTTAATAATGTCCTTACTTATCTAATGGATAAATAAACTTAATCTTAAATTTACGTAAGGAGAAAGGGGTCACAAGACAGTCTCCTTAGATGTGGGGCTCCCACTAAGGGAGGCATTTTGCCCCCAAAAAAGGTATGTTAATAGCTGGGTGTGGTGGTAAAAGCCTTTAATCCAAGCACTTGGGAAACAAAGACAGGTGGATTCCCTGACCTTCACCAAGGTTAGCTTGGTCTACAAACTGAGTCCAGGACAAGAGTATACACAGAAATCCTGTCTCAGAAAATAAAGGGAGAGAGAGAGAGAAAGAGATATATTCTATTAATCAATGTAAGGACCCAGAGTTATGGTGGGGAAGAACATGCAAACAACATGCCTCCCACAGCCAACAGTTAAGAAAAGCTAACATTAAGTAGCATATCATGCTATTCTATACCAATCTCCTTAAGAATGGAGTTTCCATGGTAGAATTGGAACTCAAACTAATATAAAGTGGTTTAATTAATGTTATTGTTTAATAAGGTTAATTCAATTAATTAAATTCATACCTTGATCTCAAAACATGGGAGACAAAGAAAGAGACAGATTGGTTCCTTTTGAGTTTGAGGCCAACCTAATCTACAAAAAGCCAGAAAAACACAGAATAACCCTGTTTTAAGGAGAATATTTAAACTCCATACAGTCGTGTGCTGTATTTTCAATTTAAAATAGATTATATATAGTATATATATAATATATATACTATATTATATATAATTACGTGTATATATAATATATATACTATATATATGATATATATACGTAATAATTTTATATAACATGAATGGAGATTTATAAATGTCTTTCTTTTGTTGAAACAAAGCACAGAAGATATTCCTTAATTGATTTGTGCATCCTGCACATCTAAGGCATTTTGGTAATTGCAGAACTATATGTTACTTGTGAGAAATTATATATTTTCAGAACAACGGGACCTGAGTCCAAAGAAGACAAGACAGGTAACCCAAATCATCCAGGCTCATAGATTGTCTCAATAGCAGTTTCCTCAAAAATCTGCATCAAGAACAACTTCAAACAGCTTGCTGAGATGGCCCAGCCTCAAGGACTAAAATTTCCTACCAAAGTCCAGCTTCAAACTACAAACTGCTCAGGACATTCAAATTGCTGAGCACATAGAGACTGGACAACAAATGTTACAATTAACTTGCTTAACCATTTTTCCATCTTTGGGCCCCCAAATAGGTTTTCTGCAACCCAATTCAGCAGGAGGCAGTTTTAAGAGAGTGACATCCCATTCCCAAAAGTGAGGTGGGTGATAGATGTCGTTTAGGGTGAATTGTTACAAATTGTTATATGATCTTGTTAAGCAAGGTATAGAAAGTTAGACTTGGAGATCCCTTTTTCTTTTCTCTATCCTTCTTTCTCTCTTATGTAGGGGAGAAAGACTTGAAAAGAAAAAGAGGGGAAATATATGTATATAATATAGAAATAATAAGATATAAGGATAGATTATTGACTCTTCTCTGAAACTTAAAATTATTGTTATTCTCAAATAAGGTTATCTTTCAGTACATTGGTATAGAATTTTGTGTATTGATACAAAAATAAGGTTAAATTTTGATTCATTAGTATAGAATTTTATATTTTGACACAAAAATAAGGTTAAATTTTGATTCATTAGTATAGAATTTTATATTTTGACACATTATGTATATTTCAATTCTTATATAAGGTATTGTGCCTATACAACTCAATTAAAGGAACAGGTTTACTTCTAATCTTTTTATGGGTTGCTATTGCAATCTATTTAGGAGTTTGGGTGATACAGGTTGATTGCTGGCCAGTCAAGCTTCTGGCCATTTCAAATATTAGTCTTAACTTACTACAAATAGACTTAATATGTTAAACAAATAGTAAATAGTTAAAAATATACAGTTTGTTTGTTCATAGATAGAAGAAAGATAGATAGATTTATAAATAAAATAATAGATGTCTTCAAAACCCTCAGAGACACACAGAAAATGACATTTAAAGATATTTTTATTATTTTAAGAATTATTTGACTTAAGACAGTCAGCTCCTGACAGCTCCCATTTGACTTGGAAGAAGACAATCAGCACCAAAAAGAAATGTCCCATCAGGAGATAATTCCTATTGGGCAAAAATGCCCCTGCTCTCTCAACAGACTATATACAGTCCAAAGACAGACCATAGCTTAAAATGCAGATAAGTCGATGTCCTGATTCTGCAGAGACAGAATGGGAAAATCCTTATTTCCTGATGAACAATTTAGTCTGTGAAAAATGCTTGGCCAGAAGGCTGAAGATGATGCTCCAATGACATCAAGAGATATTTGGGACTGTCTAGGCAACAAACTGTCATATTTCTTTTTGGAAGCTGCTCTCCTATGCTTCCTACTCACTCAAATAATAACTTTATCCCTTCTTATGTCTTTGATGGGGTTGAAGGCATAATAGTTACAAAATTTCAATTAAACTTAAATTATTTAGGATTTAAAAGGAAATATAGGATATGAAAGAAATTATTTAGGTTCAGAACTTTAGACACACCAAGACAGATAGATGATTTTTTTCTTCTCCAAGATTGCCTGATACAAATGGGCTAAACATTATGTGTGTAACTTTTATATATGGTTTTCTTGATTCTTTCATATTTGTTCTTATTGTTTTTACTATATGAGTTAAAAAATTTAGCCTTTTAATTAGACAAAAGGAGGGAATTGATGGGGTAGTATAAGCATTCTAAATGTTAATTGGTCCTGCTTGCTGTCTGTTTCTCACATTGACTCTGATTGGTTAAATAAAATGCCGAGGCTTGAGATTGGGCAAAGACAGAGAAAGGTGGGACTTCCTCAGATTAGAAGAGGAAACCTGTGCTTTAGACAGAGGATTAAAAGATTTCATCCAGGATCAGCAGGAAGGAGGCACACACCATGAGTTAAAAAAAAGAACCTCATTCCACATGGCCAGGAACATCGGCATATTGTGGAGAATGGCAGTCCAAGGGGACGTATGTATATATGGGGTCATATTTGGGTAATAGAATTAAGAGCTAGTTTAGATGGTCTAGGATTGCTCAAGTTAGGCCAAGGCTTGTTAAAAATCCATGTGGTGTCTGTGTGCTCATTTAGAATGGTTGTTTAAAGATTAATGGTTCCAAATCAATTAACAATAATTTAAATAGTGGTTAAATAGTTTAATTAGCCATATTTCTTTTTACAGATACAAATTGGACAGGAAGAAGTCAAATTATCCCTATTCACAGATGATATGATAGTATACATAAATGACCCCAAAAATTCAACCAGAGAACTCCTACAACTGATAGACTCTTTCAGCAAGATGACTGGATACAAAATTAATTCAATCAAATCAGTAGCCCTTCTTTAAACAAAAGATAAGTAGTTTGAGAAAGAAATTAGGGAAACAACACTCTTCACAATAGTCACAAATAATATAAAATATCTGGGGGTCACTCTAACCAAGCAATTGAAAGAACTATACAACAAGAATTTCAAGTAATAAAGAAAGAAATTGAAGAGGGTATCAGAATATGGAAGGAACTCCTATGTTTGTGGATAGGTAGGATAAACATAATAAAAATGGCCATCCCTCCAAAGCAATTTACCAATTCAATGCAATTCCCATCAAAATTACAACACAATTCTTTACAGACCTTTAAGAGCAATTCTCAACTTCATGTGGAAACACAAAAAACCCAGAATAGCTAAGTCAATCCTGTACAAAAAAAAAAAAAAAAAAAAATCTGGAGGCATCAACAACCCTGATTTCAATCTATACTGCAGAGCAATATTAATAAAAACATCATGGTACTGGTATTTAAACAGACCAGTTAACTAATGGAATTGAATAAAAGACCAAGAAATAAACCCACACATATATGGTCACTTAATTTTTGACAAAGAAGCCAAAACCATACAATGGAAAAAGGAAAGCATCTTCAACAAATGGTGCTTGTCTCACTGGATGTCAACATGCAGAAGACTGCAAATAGACCCATGCTTATCACCTTGCACAAAACTCAAGTCCAAGTGGATCAAAGACCTTAACATAAAACCAGACACATTATATCTAATAGAAGAGAAAGAGGGGAAACGCCTCAAACTCATGGGCACAGGTGACAACTTCCTGAACAGAACACCAATAGCTCAGGCTCTAAGACTAACAATCAATAAATGGGATCTTATGAAACTGAAGAGCTTCTTTAAAGCAAAGGACACTGTCATTAGAACAAAACAACAGCCTTGAGATGGGGAAAAGATCTTTACCAACCCCACATCCAACAGAGGGCTAATATCCAAAATTTATAAAGAACTCAAGAAATGTGACACCAAGAAACCAAATAACTCAATCAAAAAATGGGGTACAGAGCTAAACCAAGAATTCACACACAAAAAAAGGAATCTCAAATGGCTGAGAGACACTTGAAGAAATGTTCAACATCCTTAATCATCAGAGAAATGCAACTCAAGATGACTCTGAGATTTCATCTCACTCCTGTCAGAATGGCTAAGATCAAAAACTCAAAAGACAATACATGCTGGTGAGGTTGTGGAGAAAGGGGAACACTCCTCCATTGCTGGTGGGAGTGCAAACTTGTACAACTACTATAGAAATCAGTCTGGCAATATCTTAGATAGCTTGGAATAGACCTACCTCAAGACCCAGCCATACTACTTCTGGGTATTCACCCAAACGATTCCTCACCAAACTACAAAGATTTATCCTCATCTATGTTCATCGAAGCCTTATTTGTAATAGCTAGAAACTGGAAACAACCCAGATGTCCCTCAACTGACAAATGAATAAAAAAAAATTGTGGTACATTTACACAGCTATAAGAAATAAGGAAATCATGCAATTTGCAGCCAAATGGATGGAACTAGAAAAGCTCATTCTGAGTGAGCTAACCCAGACTCAGAAAGATGCACATGGCATCTACCCACTTATAATTGGATTTTAGCCATATAGTACAGGATAACTAGCCTACAACCAACACACCAAAAGGATCAGAAATATCAGGAACATAGACTTTGTTACCTATTGATGGGTCAATTTGCCCTAGGGGTTCTACCATGTAGGCCCCCAGTGCAAGAGGAAGCTCTTAGCCCTCATTTAACTGTTGAACTGAGAGGGCCTGATATGTAGGGACACTCAATATTGGAGGAGTGGAATGGGTGGGAGAGGGAGTGGAAGGTGGGAGGGTGGAACCAAGAGGAGTGGAAAGAGGACACTATGATGGATATGCAACTTGAAGCAATAAATGGACACAAAAATGTGTTAAATTTACACAATGGAATACTACTCAGCTATCAGAAAGAAAGAAATCATGCAATTTGCACCCAAGTGAATGGAACTAGAAGAGCTCATCATGAGTGAGCTAACTCAGACTCAGAAAGATACACATGACATATATTCACTTATAACTGGATTTTAGCCATATAGTATAAGATAACCATCCAACAATCAATAGACGCAAAAGAACAGGAATATAAATTTGGTTTCCTGTTAGTGGGACACTCCACCACAGTGGGGCTGCCATATATGCTCCCTGTGCAAGAGGAAGAAGCTATTTAGACCTCATGTGACTAATGAACTGAGAGGAGCTGATACATGGAGGCATCCAACACTGGAGGGGTCAGATGGTTGGGAGAGGGGGTAGAGGGTGGCATGGTGGGGCCTGGAGGGCATAGAGGGAGGGAGTGGTAATAGAGATGTAACTTGAAGTAATAAATAAATGTTAAAAACGTTATCAGATAGCATCTCAGGTCTAGAGAAATGCATACTAATGCATATTGCTGTTACCCCCTGTCTGGTGTACCCGACAATGTATCTGAACCTTACATTGATTATGACTTTCTTTTTTTCTGTAAAACTGGGAAACTTTCACATTTGAACATGAAATTTGAAGGAACCCAAATTTCCTGGACTGTGATCAGTCAAATGGCTCCAGAATAAACTATCTTTTATTTCCTTTAAGATAAAAGCTGTGATTCTTTTCACCACCACTGGGTTATATAAATAAAGTTAGGAGGGGGAGGTGTTAGAGGATACAAGCAGGTTTGGGGGAGGGTGGAAATGGGGTGTATATATGGTGCTACTTCATTGTATATATGTGATATGGAAGGTATATATGGTATTACTTCATTGTATATATGTATGAAACTCTCAAAGAACAGATCTGTAAATTGAAAAAAATCATTTTAAGTCTATTTTATTGCTTGAAAATTGACATGTTATTAAAGAATTATGCTATGAGCCTAGTCTTATTAGAATGTTCTATTTCTTTAAAGGGTTCCAATGCCGTGATTTAGGTGTTTTAATTATTAGAAATGAAGAAACTAATCTTTAACTGTCTTTTAATTTCAGTTCTCTTTCACTGTCTTTTCTCCCACATTGAAGGTACACATTCCCGCAAGTGGGTGCACTTCACTTTCTCTGGAGTCCTTTAGGTGGTATGAACACTACAAGTCTCGCCAGCAGCTAAGCTCCCTCTCTGCCAGAAGCATCTACAGCACACCTTTGTTTCCTCCTCACTTGAGTTTTCATCCATCATACTTACATGCTGCAGAACCTAATCCTTAACTGTTAGAGTCTGTACAAATTCTAATGTTTCTTGCAATTTACTTATGCAGATCTTTGTCAACTAAAATAAAGCTCAATTATCTGTATTTTAAAAAGAAGATTCCTTAATGGATATGTTTCTAGAAATGGCCCATTGTGAGAATGCAGTCAGAGTGAATGGAAACATCATGCACATGATACAGCATCTTCATTCAGATGAGTGATGGTCCCGGACCTCACAAGGAGACACAGCTACTGAAGGCGACATCACACCTAATGTCCTGGACATGCAACCATCTAAGGGATACTGTGCAAGGCTACAATTGAAAATAATTTTACTACTCATAAGTTTATTTCACTACATCATTAGTATGCATTCACATTACTTTCTAACTTTTGTGTAAATTAATAGTAGTCCCTTCAACTTTTCTAGTTTAATTTACAAAAATCACATTAAATTAGCACAAAGAAGCTGTAATCTTATTCACAATATGAAAATATTTATACAGTTCTTTTTAATATATTTTACTCTTCCCTATTGTGAGCTTTAAAAATTATCTTTTATAATTTTCTATATTTATCTAATAAATGTTGGCATGTACCCAATGGATTAGATTGGGAATGCTAGCTTGAGCATGCATGGGGCATTATTTACTGGAGCAATTATTGGTGGTTCCATCAGGAAGCAACCATTAGATGCCAATAGTTGCTTGGGAGAGGGGTGGAATCTCATAAGCCCCTCCCTTCAACCCTGATGATAAGTTGACAGGCCTAATCTTCTATAGATCTTGTACAGGTAACCACAGCTACTGTAAGTTTGTGAGTGCAGTACCCACACCATACCAGAAGACCTCTGTTTGTACATCTTTCCTTCTTTCTTTCTTTCTTTCTTTCTTTCTTTCTTTCTTTCTTTCTTTCTTTCTTTCTTTCTTCCTTCCTTCCTTCCTTCCTTCCTTCCTCCCTCCCTCCCTCCCTCCCTCCCTCCCTCCTTCCTTTCTCTCTTTCTTTCTTTGTATACTTCCCTATCCTCTGCCTTGCAAATGCTTTCCACTTCATCAAAGCCTTAGAGGCAGTAATGCAGATGTACTGATATTGAATTCAATGTTGAATAAGAGAGCTAGATCCTAAAAAATACATCTGCATTACTGCCTCTAAGGCTGTGGTTCTTAAAACATTTTCACTGAAGACATGAATGAGTAAATGAATAAATGAATTTGAAGGCAAATTTACATGATGGCTAAGAATATACATTTTGAAAATCCTAAATAAGAAAAACAATACTGGAGGTAGTATACTGCTAATTTGAAATTATATTAGAGATCAGTAAACCCAACATGGTACTAGTCCAAAAACAGACTGGAAAAACTAGAATAGAGGGCTCCAAAATAAACCCACAGAGCTACAGCCACCTATTCTGATATAAGTGCCTGAGGTTAAGAACAGACACTGCTCAAGAAGAGGAACAGAGCTCTGACACCAGCAATCATGGTGACACACACAAGTGATTCACAGCCACCTGTAACCCCATCTCCAGGGGATCTGACACCCTTTTTAGGCTTCTCCAGGAACTGCATTCACATACCCATAATTAGAAAAAAAATAAAATAAATCTCCAAAAAGTATTAAATGCTGATGAGGGTGCACTGCTGTCTGGAATGTAAGTTAGTTCATGCACTGTGAAAATCACTGTGTAATTTCCTAGAAAAATTAGAAATAGAGTACACATAATATAGCTCTAGCACTCCTGGGCACTTACCAGAAGGGATCCAGCAGCATATGACACCTACACTCAGCTTATTGCAGGGATAATACAAATAGCACATCATGGATTAAGTGTTAGAAGATCTCACTTGATGAATGGCTGAAGAAAATGTGAACAATACACAAGGGAATATTACCCATGCATTAAAAATAACACTATGTCAATTGCAGAGAAATGTATTGAGCTGAAGATCTTTGTGTTAAAAGGAATCAGTCAGATTCAGAGGGAAAAATATTTCTTGTTTTCTATTATATATTATATATGGGATCTAGATTAAAATGAAAGTGGAAGGGAGACAACTTGGAAAAAGGATGTGGATCAAGGAAAGAAGAGAAAATAGACAAGAAAAGGAAAAGAGCAGTGTATATGATCAAAGATCATTATTTGCTCTTATAAAAATGTCTCAATAAAACATTTGCACAGGTGGTAGTATATATGGCCCATTTAATATCATATAGCATACCACACCATAGCACACACACACACACACACACACACACACACACACACACACACACACACACACAAAGATACACACTACACTGGACATATAACATACCACATCACACCTCACATTCACACACACCTCACACACACATACCACCACCCCCACATCACACTTCATATACACACACAAGTCACACGACACACACACAACACAGACACAGACACTTCACACACACACACACACACACACACACACACACACACACACACAC
>CAJQZJ010004801.1:6643634-6705468 GCA_907164525.1 Lophiomys imhausi
TTTGCAGGCACTCTGTTGTTTTTGTTATTGTTGAAGCCTAGCTTTATCCATGATGGTCTGATAAGTTACAAGGAGTGATTTCAATTTTCCTGTATCTGTTGAGGCTTGCTTTGCGACCGACTATATGGTCGATTTTGGAGAAGGTTCCGTGAGGTGCCTAGAAGAAAGTGTATTCTTTTGTTTTGGGGTGAAATGTTCTGTAGATATCAATTAGGTCCATTTGATTCATGACATCTGTGAGGTTCATTACTTCTCTGTTTGGTTTCTGCATTGTTGATCTGTCCAGTGGTGAGAGTGGTGTGTTGAAGTCTCCCACTATTAATGTGTGAGGTTCAATGTGGGATTTGAGCTTCAGTAGTGTTTCTTTAATGAATGTGGGTGGTCTTACATTTGGGGCATAGATGTTTAGTATTGAAATTTGATCTTGGTGGATTTTTCCTTAGATGAGTATATAGTGTCCTTCCCCATCTCTTTTGATTAATGTTGGTTGAAAATCCAATTTGTTGCATACTAGAATTGCTACTCCAGCTTTTTTCTTGGGTTCATTTGCTTGGTACATCTTTTTCCAGTGCTTTACTTGGAGATAATGTCTATCTTTTTTGATGAGGTGTGTTTCTTGTAAGCAGCAGAATGTGGGATTCTGTTTTCGCATCCATTCTGCTAGCTTGTGCCTTTTTATTGGGGAATTGAGTCCATTGATGTTGAGAGATATTAATGACCAGTGACTGTTACTTCCTGCCATCTTGATATTGGTGGAAATAGTGTGTGAGTGAGCTTCTTTTCTTTTGGTGTTGCTGCAGGCATGCTATTTGCTTCCTGTGCTTTCTTGTGTGTAGTTAACCTCTTTGGGTTGGTGTTTTCCTTCCAACATCTTCTGTAGAGCTGGATTTGTGTGTAGATATTGTTTGAATTTAGCTTTGTCATGGAATATCTTGTTTTCTCCATCTATGTTGATTGACAATTTTGCAGGGAATGGTAGTCTGGCCTGGCATTTGTGGTTTTTTAGGGTCTGCAAGATGTCTGTCCAGGCCCTTCTGGCTTTTAGAGTCTCTGAAGAAAAGTCAGGTGTGATTCTGATAGGTTTGCCATTATATGTTATTTGACCCTTTTCCCTAGCAGCTTTTAAAATTCTTTCTTTGTTCTGTACATTTAGTGTTTTGATTATTATGTGGCAGGAAGATTTTCTTTTCTGGTCTAATCTATTTGGGGTTCTGTAAACTTCTTGTACAGTTATAGGCATCTCTTTTTTTAGATTTGGGAAATTCTCTTCAATGATTTTGCTGAAGATATTTTCTGGTCCATGGAGTTGGGACTCTTCTCTTTCTTCTATTCCTATTATTCTGAGATTTCATCTTTTCATTGTGTCCTTGATTTCCTGAAGGTTTTGTGTCAGGACTTTTTTAGATTTGACATTTTCTTTGACAGATGTATCAATTTCTTCAATTTTATCCTCTGAGCCTGAAATTCTTTCTTCCATCTCTTTTATTCTGTTGGTGATGCTAGTGTCTGTAGTTCCGATTCTTTTCTTAAGGTTTTCCAGTTCTATGGATGTCTCGGACTGGATTTTCTTCATTGTTTCAACTTCCCTTTTCAGGTCTTCCATTCCTTTAAGCGCTTTATTCATTTCCATCACCTCCTTTGCAGTATTTTGTTGTTGCTCTCTGAGGTATTTGATTTCCTCCCTTAGGCCTTCTATTATTAATATAAGCATAGCATTAAGGTCATTTTCCTTTGCTTCAATTGTGTTCGGCTGTCCAGAGTTGTCTGTAGCATTATTGCTAGGATCTGGAGACATCCTATTGTTTTGGTTTTTTTTTTTTTTTACCATGTTCTTGCGCTGACCTTTTGTCATCTGATGGACCCAGGTGTTATCTGTTTGTTTCTTTTGTTACCTGACCTTGGTGCTCAGGAAAACTCCCTGCCCTGGGGGTTGGCTGATCCTGAGATCCTGGTGTTTACCTCCAGATGGCGGGCAGGTTCCTGTAATAAACTGACTGGCTCTCAGAGAGGAGGGTGGCTGCCACTCTCCTCAACTGCTTGTGACCCAATTGGACCAATATAGAGGGGATTGGAGTGGGGAGAGGGCTAGCCCCTGAGGACCTGGGAGCTGACAGGTCTCCTCAGAAAGGCAGGTAGAGCTGTGGTTGGGTCTGTGTTCTCCTCTCACTGACCCAGTCCTTCTGGCTCCCCAGCTAGGCTGACTATGAGGGCAGGGAGCTCCACCCACAACAGATGCCGGCCTCAGTGTGCCTGTTGCTGACTGCCTCAGATGCTTGGGTGCTAGGGTGAGTGACCCACCCGCCCCAGTATTTGTGGAGAACACACTGTCGCGGGCTCTGTTTGCAGGCAGTCTTGGCTCCTAATTGCTTTGCTGTGACTCGGTTAGATCTCTGCCTCTTGCTACAGTGTACACTGTGCCGCCATGTTGGAAACTCCGGAAAAAATAATCTCACTTACCTTTGCTCTTGTGGTGCGGCTGTTTTTCCCTCTTGTGTGTACAGGTCCAAGTGCAGGCTGGATATCAGGCAGACAGGCAGGGCCACTGGTCTGTGGCTGGAGTTCTGGGCTGGATCCGCTCCTGGGCTAGATCTCTAGCCAGAGCTCCTCTCCAGACAGGTGATGTAGCTGGCTGATCTCAGGGTGGTGTTCCCAGGAACTGCGTGGGCTGTTTTACCTGGTGACCGGTCTCAATGTTCACTGTGGGAATTCAGACACCGTCTGTATTTCACTGTAGGCTAGGGGACCTCACATTCACTCCACAATGACTAATCTCATTCACCTACTACTCAGATGCACTGCTCTATGGTCGGCGCCATCTTGGATCTCCCTGTCATGACTCTATCTTGACATGTTGCACTAGGTAGTACCTCTAACAAAACCATAAATAAAAGCGATAAAAATGGGCCTCCTTACTGTCCTCCTAATACTCAAGAAAAATAATCATATCTTTTACCTTTAAATATTTTAGCTGTAAGGATTTCCCTTTATTTGTAAATGAAATACATCTCTAGTTAAAGTTTGTTGAAGGTTATGCTGTGTGTGTATAACTTATCAGAGATGGCTACTGGTTAATGAAACACCCTATATCTTTGGGGATGATTTATGTTACTCATTCTTTTTAGTTTGTTATGTTAAATTTCATTAATAATTATATGCATCAGATTAATTTGGCACTCATGGAGTAACAACCTCACATGATATATTAAAATTCTTTTCCATTTTATTTTTGCTTGCTGGAAGAATTTACAATAATTATGTCTATGAGGGATATTAATCTTTATTATTTTCTTGCAACAGCTTATCTGGCTTTAGAATCTGTACTAACTTCTTGGCTGGCCATCTTGGTTTTTCAGAGTATGGAATGCTGACCAAACTTAATGAGTTGGGAAATCTTCCTTCCTCTTTTATTTTCTGGATATTTGTGAAACTGGTATTATTTCTACCTGAAATTATTTCTACCTCAAAAAAGAAAGAGAGAGAGAGAAAGAAAGAAAGAAAAAGTGAATGAATGAATGAACGAATGACTGAATGAACTTGGCTAAGTTCTATGACCATTCTAGGTCATTTATGAGGCTCTTTGTACCAAGAGTTAGATTCCACCTGGTTACTCTGCTGGGGGGGGGGGGACAGTGCATGATTATGTGGCCTGTGCTTCAAGGAGACCTGTGCTAAGGTCTCTACTGATCATCATCTCTAGAATTTTGTTGATTGCTCAACCTCTGTCTTGCTTTAAACATGTCCTCTCAAATACTGGAAGCCTAAGTCCTCGGTGAAGCATTGCTATGGAGTGGGGCCCCGTGGTGAGGTCTTGTTGCTGTGCCAAAGCACTCATGAGTAGATCAATGCCTTTCTTTTAAAAGTGTCTTAATTAATCTCTATTATTTTTATTTTTTTTCTTTTTTATGTGCATGTATGTATGTGTGCCACAGAGAGACCTCAACACCTGTGTTGGGGTCAGAACACACATTTCTTGAGTCTATTGGCTTCTTCTACCACAGGCTCCAAGGATCAAACTCAGGTTGTCAAGTTTGTGGGGCAAGCGGCCTACCCACTGAGTCATTTGTCACCTCAGTTAATGCCTTTCATGAGTGGTTGGATTAGTGCTTGAGAAGTGAGCTGTTCTAATTCTCCTTGGGTGAGATAGTGACTGCATGGCTTGAGAGAAAGCAAACTGTCACTCATGTCTTGTCTCATCTACACACTGTCACTTGCTTTTCTGACTGCCATGTCAGAAAACAGCATGAGGCCTTCACGTTGGACTTCCAGCAGCCAGAGCTGTGATCCTAAGTGGATTTCTTTCCTTTTCAAATTATCCAACCTTAGGTACATTTTATTACATATAGATATTACATATAAACATTGCAGTAGAAAGTAGACCGAGATAGCCTCACTTAACTTATTTTCCTCATCTGCATAGAGGCTGTGTAATGAGAAATTTGTTGTAGATGTACAATAAAATAATCTAAGCTAAACGGTGTCTAACATTAGGCACTTGAATTTACTATTGTTTGACTGTAGTCCTTATGGATGGTACTTGGATATCTCTAATTCTGTCACTTGTGTCACAATCGGAGCACACCATCTTTCTAGCTTCTCTTATTTGGTGCCTCTGTGACTAATAGTATCCAAACATGTTATAAACTCAGATACTAAAATGGAATATTTTAATGTTGAATATTCTAAGTTAAAGTTAAGATTTCCTTAACTTGTGTGAATTCAGGTTTGTGCTGTTTTTCTGTCCTTTTTCTTTGATTGTGTTTTGGTTTCATACCTGATATAGCCCCTGAGTATGCTATTTCTCCATCATGGCAGAAACTATCAGAGGCTGCAACAAGCCTTCTGCGATTCTAATGAACTGCCATAAGATCTGAATGTAAAGGTCACAGTACCAGACACTATTCAGTGATGCAGTTCTTGAGCATTACTCATTCTCCTTCTTAGTGTTCTGCATCATGAGGTCCTCATACTGTGTCAAATAATGAAGGAGACGGTAGGTGTTGAATAACCAGAAAGGTGTTATCTTGGGGTCATCATTGTGCTTCTTCAAGACTTTCTTAATACCATTGAAAGTAGGGGTCAGCAAGGACTGTACCTTGAGGCCATGGTTGGTGTAATCCTCATACCTGATGCACACATAAAGTATGTATGCAGACAGACAGAGCACAGTCTCTGATAGCATCTGAGGCTTTAGTTCTGTTACCAGATTCAGAATAAGGAGACTTTTGTCCTCTTTGTGTCATTCCAGAAAGCTTTGGAAGTCTATCTCACTCTACTGTTGGACCGTGGTATCTTTTGTGCTCTCGTGGTCTTCCTGTCACTCTATGCCAATGCCTAGGCTGCTTCAACGTCCTGGACCTTACTCAGGTAGTCTGCCTTTTCAGGTTCTTCTCATTCTATTGTAGCTTTTCCACTAGTTCTTTGAGTTCCGATTCTCGATGAATAGATAAGATGCTCTTATTAGTCATCAAATTTCACCTGAGCTTCTGGAGAGAGAAAAAATGTCCATCAGAATGTCTATGCCTGTTTGTACATCTCTTCCTTCAGAATCTCCATCTACCTGGGCATAAGACTCTCCACCTCCTCCTCAGAAACCTGTTTCTCTGGAAAACAACATGATAGACTTTAATGGTATCTTCCTGGTGCATGGAATTTTCATTGCTGGGAGTATTTGCATTAACTTATTATCTTCTTCAAAAGTCTGGTAGAATTCTGCACTAAAACCATTTGGCCCTACACTTTTTTGCTTGGGAGAATTTTAATGGCTGCTTTTATTTCACTAGGTGCTATAGGTCTGTTTAAATTGCTTATATGATATTGATTTAACTTTGGTAAATGGTGCCTATTAAGAAAACTATCCATTTCTTTTAGGTTTTGCTAGTGAAATACAGGTTTTTAAATTATGTTCTTATGATTCTCGAATTCTTCAGTGTCTGTTATTATTTTCAACTTTCTGTCTCTACTTTTGTTAAATTAGATATTCATTGTCCACATATTAGTTAATTTGGATAATGGTTTGTCAATCTTAATTTATTTTCTCAAATAACCAACTCTTTGTTTCATTGATTCATTGTATTGTATTCTATTCATGTCTATTGTATTTATTTCAGCCCTGAGTTTGACTGTCTTGTTGTCTACTCTGTAACCAAACTTTTTAATTATTATTTATCATTTATTTATTTACTAACAATATTCACCTATAACAAATATCAACAATTTCTTAACTATTAATCCTACACATTCCTATAACCCCTTTAACCTATCCACTAAACATAATGATAATTATTTTTCTAACCTTTTAGAATAATACAGTCTCTGGGGCAGGTCCTCAGTCATCAGCAAAACAGTCTTTATTGTAGATTCTTTAATGCACTTAGCAGTCCTTTTTCTGTATCTCTCAGATGCAGGTTCATCAGGGTAAGTTGGCTATCACAGTCTCACCTTAAATAAGGCTTAATGCTTTCTTCTCTGTGGGAGACCGCAGCCTCTTCACATCAGCAACTCTGCCACTCTACCTCATAGTCCTTAAAGCCAGGCATAGTTTCCTTTAGACCACTGTTTGGACAGATCAAACCCTCTAGGCAAAAGCTGAGCCACAGGGTTTAGTCCTTGGCCTTTTGGTGTCTTGCTCAGGCTTTCTTTGCTCACCAGCTTTTTTCTGCCTCAGGGAGATCTGGCCATCAAATGATGGCTAGCACTTTTTTTCAGCAGGACTCTGGGAGCTCTCTAGCATCAGAGGGCTCTTCTTCTTCTGGGTCTCCATGCACTGTCCTTAAATAGGAGGAACTCTGTTTCAACTTAATTTGGGCTCCACCCATTTAGCAGCTGAAAACAATGTCAGGCTAGATACTTTGTTTCTTTAAATCCATTAAGTCTTTACTGTTTTTCTGACAACCTTGTTTTTCAGTCCATTAAATATTTCCTGGTTTTCCTGACTTTAACCTTGTTTTTCAGTCCATTAAGTATCCTGTTTGTTTCCTGTTTTTAGTTCACATGCTGATAATGATCTTCATGCCCTGAATTAAGAGACATTATCAGAAACCCCTATATATTTTCTAAATCTAATTTAATTTATCTAACTCCCTACACTACTCCTCTTGGAAATTTCTTTTCTTTTGTTCTGGAGCTTTCATGTGTAAAGTTAAGTTACTAATATGAGATTGCTCCATTTTTTTAAATGTAGGCAATCAGTGCTAGGAAGTTGCCTCTTAGAATGACCTCCACTTTGCCCCATAAGTTTCATTCAATTCTAGAAAGTCTTCAATTTCTTCTTTGACTCATTCTTTTTAATTATTAATCAGTAGTGAGTTGTTCAGCTTCCAGGAGTTTGTAAGCTTCCTGTTGGTGTATATATATCGAGCTTTAATCATGTGGTCAGATAAGATGCAGGGGGTTATTTCAGTTTTCTTGTATCTGCTGAGAATTCACATGTGTCTGAGTGTGCTGTCAATTTTGAACAAAGTTCCATGAGCTACTGAGAAAAAAGTATATTTATTTGTATTGTGTGAAGTGTCCTGAAAATATCTATTTAAGTCCATTTGGTTTATAGCATCAGTTAGCTCCAGCATGTCTCTGTTTAATTTTGCCTGCATATCCCATCCTTTGGTGAAAGTGGAGTGTTAAAGTCAACTACTATCAGTTTGTGAGGGTGAATATATGACTTCAGCTGTATTCGTGTTTCTTTTATGAACTTAGGAGCCCTTTTATTTAGTGCATAGATGTTAAGAACTGCAATGTCCTCTTGGTGGATTTTTCCTTTAATGAATATGTAGTGTCCTTCCCTATCTTTGCTGATTAACTTTGATTTGAAATCTATTTTGTCAGATATTAAAATGGCTATACCAGCTTGCTTCTTGGGTCTATTTACTTGAAATGTCTTTTTCCATCCTTTTACCTATAAGTATTGTCTATACTTGATGTTGAGATGTGTTTGTTGGATACAGCAGAAGGATGGATTCTATTTCTACATATATACTGTTAATCTATGTCTTATATTTGGGGGGAATAGATACCATTGCAGTGTTTATTGATTGTTGTTATTATGGTGGTGGTAGTGGTCATAGTGGTTATAGTGTGTGTGTGTGTGTGTGTGTGTGTCTGTGTGTGTGTATGTGTATATGTGTATGTGTCTGTGTGTATGTGTATATGTGTGTGTGTCTGTGTGTCTGTGTGTGTATGTGTATATGTGTGTGTGTGTGTATGTGTGTGTGTCTGTTTGTGTGTGTATATGTGTGTGTATATGTATATGTGTGTGTGTCTCTCTGTGTGTGTGTCTTTGTGTGTGTGTGTGGTGTATGTAATTTCCCCTCTCTTCTGATTTGCTAGTCTGGGATCATTTATTCCTTGTGTTTTCTGGTATAGTCTATTTGGTATTCTGTATGTTTATAGGTACCTCCTTCTTTCTGTTGAGGGATTTTCTATATTTTTTGTTGAAAATATTTTCTGTTTCTTTGTCCCAGAGTTATTCTCCTTACTCTATTTCTGTTATTCATAGTTCTGTCTTTTAGTAGTGTTCCAGATTTCCTGGGGTTTTTTGTGCTAGAATTTCTTTAGATTTAACATTTTCCTTGATTGATGTATCAATTTCTTCTATCATATCTTCAATGTCTGAGATTCTGTCTTATATCTCTTGTATTCAGTTAGTGAGGCTTGTCTCCAAAGTTCCTCTTTGAAATCCTAAATTTTCATTTCCAGATTTCTCTCAATTTTTTTTAATTTTTGGTTTTTTTAATATTTATTTATTACTTCAGGTTACATCTCCATCACAGCATCCTCTTTCCATCCCTCCCAGTCCTGCCCTTCTATCCTGTACCCCCTATCCCTTCCACCCCACTCCTCTGGAGTGGAGTATCCCTACATAACAGTCCCCCGCCCCATTTCAGCAGTCTCATGAGGGCCAAGAGCCTCCTCATACAATGGGGTCTTACAAGGCAGCACCACTAGGGCAAAGTGTCTCACTGACAGGAAAAAAAGTCTATGTTCATGTTCCCTTTGGTGCATTGGTTGTAGTATAGTTTTCCTGTACTATCTGGCTAAAATCTGACTGTAAGTGAACAGATGCCATGTGCATCCTTCTGAGTCTCGGTTAGCTCACTCAGGATGAGCTTCTCTAGTTCTATCCATTTGGCTGCAAATTGCATGATTTTGTTGTTTCTGATAGCTGAGTACTATTTCATTGTGTAGATGTACCACAGTTTTTTAATGCATTCTTAGGTTGAGGGACATCTAGGTTGTTTCCAGTTTCTAGCTATTACAAATAAGGCTGCTATGAACATAGGTGAGGAAACTTCCTTGTAGAAAGGGGAACTCTCCTTCATTGCTGGTGGGAGTGCAGGCTTGTGCAACCACTATGGAGGTCAGTCTAGCGATATCTTAGAAAACTTGGAATAGCTCTGCCTCGGGACCCAGCCATACCACTTCTGGGTATACATCCAAATGACTCCTCACCAATTTTTGGTTTCCTTAAAGAATGTATTTGAGGTTTTGATTTTTTTTTTCATTTTTTTCCATTGTTTGTTTGTGTTTTCATTTATTTCTTAAGTGATTTATTCATTTCCTCCTTTGGGACCTCTATCATACTCATAAAGACTATTTTAAGGTATTTCTCCTGTGTTTCAGTTATGTTTCTAATTTCCAAGTCTACTGTTTTTCTTGGCTCTAGTGGAGGTATGTTGTCCTGCCTGTTATTGATTGTGTTTTTACTCTGACTTCTAGGCATCTGAATTTTGGATTATTGTAACTCTAGGTTTTGGTATATAGACTTGTCTTTGTTGGGTAGGTATTATGATCCTTGGTTTCTGTTATCATCTCTGGTTCTTAGGAACATTTTGTGGGTTGTGTTTTCTGGTAGGGAATTCTGATATTCTGCTAGGGGTGGCTACTGGAGATTCCAAATATAATGTGTCTCTGGGTGTCGAGAGCTAATATTCAAGAAGGAGGAATGGCTGGGGATGGTTTAAGGGGCTCTACACTAAGAAGTCAGGGTGTTTCATTAGAATCTCTTTAGTCCCCTAAGATTGGGGCAGAAAGTGATGAGTTGAAGGGAAGGAAGGTTGGAGGGGAAGATCTATTGAACCATCAGAGATTGGGACAGAGAGGGAGCAGATGATTTGCTACAGAGTTTAGGTGATAGTGAGGAGTTGGATTTGAAGGAGAAGAAGAAGAGGTGAAGATCATCAGTCAGCCTCCCTCATTCCTTGGCCAGAGGTGAAGATGCCTTTTTATAGCCAATAAGCAATCCAGAGTGTCTAAAAGAATTATATATAGTGTCTATTTGCCTATTTTTGGCTACCGGGCTCAATTATCATTTGTGTTATTCAAATGTCACAGGATGAGACAAGTGAGAATCTTTCCTCATTTTTGAAAGAGATTTCTTCAGAGCCTGTAACTACTGTGAATAGTCTGTAAATTGAATTCAGATTCTTGAGCCCTGAGTTTTTTCCACATCATCTGAAGAAGTGTCACTGTGCACATAACTATTGGCTTCCAGTTTAAAATTGGTTTCTGAACTCTTAGAGCAGTTAAGACTTAGGTAACAAGCTTTTTTCTAGAAGAGTTTTGTATAATGTACCAAAATCCACATCCTTAAGACTGTTGGAATTCATTGGACCCCTAAAAAGATACTTGTGAAGGCTATTCTTATTTTTCTGCTTGACTAAATCGGAATTAACTAAAATTTAAAACTGGAGGGTATACCTGTGAGAGATTTTTGCTTAATTAGAAGTAGAAAGATCCATTTCTAATAAGGACATTTTGAGGTAGGAAGACATGCCTTTAGTTCAGATCTTGAGGTAGGAAGACACATGTTTACTCTGAGCCACAACTTCTGCTGGCCTATATAAGGATGTAGAAGAATAAAGCCATTTTTCTTTGCCTGATTGGTTTTGCCTTGATAACATGTTCTTTCTGTCGTTGGCATTAAAGCCTACTTTTTGGGGATTCCAGTGTACACTGAAAACCAGCTGAAACATCCAGGCTTATGGACTGAGAAACTACTGAATTCTTAGACATTCTATTCACAGCTAGCCATTGATGGATTAGCTGTACTGCAGCCTGTAAGTCATTAAATCATTCTAAATTACATACACACACACAAACATATATATATATATATGTATATATGAGAGAGAGATTGATTATATAAATTCTGTTACTCTAGAGAACCTTGACTAGTATAATATCCATAACAGAGTTTTAGGAAATTTATGTTCACTATTACAATTTTATTAGTGTTATTATTAACAATGTTATAATTACTTGAACTCCTACTAGATTTTGATCATTGTATACACTTTTCCTTATTTTGATCTTATTAAATAAGCATTTTCCATCATCCAGTCATTATTGAGTTCTATTAGGTACCAAACACCATCCTAAAGCTGATTATATCTCTGATTTAAGAGACAAAGAAAAGAACCTTAAACTAACTCATTTGCTTAGGCAACAGCTTATGAGTGCAAAATTGAGGAACAAAATCAAACCTCGACAGTTCTACAAACTGGTCCCCAAAGATTTTTTATTTAGTTGGTTGGTTGAGGTTTTTTTTTGTTGTTGTTTTGTTTTTGTTTTTGTGGGGTTTTTTTGTTTGGTTGGTTGGTTGGTTTGGTTGGTCTTTTGTTTTTGTGTTTTTGGGGGGATGTTGTTTTATGGTTTTCGGGGTTTTTGTTTTGTTTTGTTTTGGATTTTGGTAGTTGAGAAGAAGCAACTATTAAGGATATTCATAATGTGTGTGTTTTCTGAGTTCCTTACAAGCCAGTCAGTTTTCATATATGATTTGAGCAAAAGAGACATTTCACACAGTGTGGAACTAAAATACAGGCGTGTGAGGAACATAATTGCTTCCCTGCTCTGTGTTGTTGGCGCCTTCACATCATCAGCCCACTGTGCTAATTAACATACTCTTCAGCTCTCTCTCCCTCATTCTTTCTCTCTCTTCTTTGATGTGGACAAGTTCGGAATTCTCATTCACACCTGGAGTGCTTGGCAAGCTCAGTTTTGAAGAACCTTGCAAATAGCTCTGTGTTTGTTTCCTTTAATTTATTTTTTTTTCATTTTAACACCTAGTTCATAGCTCCCTCCTTTCTCTTCTTCCAATCCTACCCTGATACCTTCTGCCCATTTCCTCCTTCCCCTTTTCTCAGAAAAGGGACACACACACACACACACACACACACACACACACACACACAGACACACACACACACCAACCTGCCCCAGCTCATCATGTCCCATCAGAACTAACTGCATCCCTGCATCCTTTCCCACTGAAGTCAGTCAATGCAGCCCAGCTAGAGGAAAGTTATTCAACTGTAGTCAAATTGCTCTGCTTCCTGTTTTTTTCCCTCCTTGTCCAAGTCCATTCTGTTGCATCATTTTCCTGTTATGCACAACCAGTTTTAAATCCTTCCTTCTTCCCTACTAAACTTCCTGAGCTTGGCACACATATCACCAAATTCTATGTTGCCTCTGTCTTTCTCGTTGCTATTCTTAGAGGGTGTACTCTAAAGATGCTCTTAATTCAGACATGAGTGTATTTGATATGAGAGAAAGGGGTGAACACATGGTATTAGCAGTCTAGCATCCCACAGAGCAACTAAGAAATAACATTCTTACTTTTCCCTGGGTCGAATGCTTTGCCCCTTAAGACAGCCCTGATCCAAGAGACCTTAAGGAAGAAATACAATCTGTGTTGTTGTGCAGTTACTCACTGAGTAACTGTAGGTGGCTTTGGCATTCAAAGATGATTTCTTAACTTAAGATTTTTTGATATCGAGCACCCCCTACTATACACCAAGTAGAAGATGAGCATCGAAGAATCTCCAGTGGGAGATGATTGAATTAGTGGCAAGCCTATCTCTTGGCAAGAAAAACCCCTTGCTTAAACTGCAGACAGAATGCTGTCCAAAAAGGACAAAACTTGGAAGCAGGTAAGTCGACAGCCTAGCTCTGCCAAGACAGGGTAAGTAAGTCCTTCATAATTCCTGCTCTACAATCAATGTCTGTCAGAGAAATGGGGCCAAATGGCTGAAGATTGATGCTGTAATGTATGGAGAGAAAATGGGAACTGTCCAGGCAGCCACTGGTATGTCATTTCTTAGTTTTGGAAGCTGCGGGCCCTGTACTTCCTATATAATCAGATATATTTATGCCTCTCAGGTCTCTGAGGTGGTTGAAGAATAGATAGCTAGAGTCTCATAGTTAAATTTTGAGTTGTTTAGGAATCAAGAAGGTGTTCTGGATCTAAGAAGATGTTTTTTAAATTGTGAGACAAGTTAGTATGAAAGCTGAGTTAGATATAGAACTTTAAAGTCATGGAGATGGTTAGATAGTAGAATGTTAAAGTCAGGTGCCAAATACATATGGACTGGACATTGGGAATGTATGCTAAGACATATAACTCTCATAATTGTTGCCTATTTATTTCAGTTGTTTTGTATTGTATTTATTGTTATAAGAGAAAGAACCATTTGTTTGAATGAAAAGGGGAGCTGTTCGTGGGAAAAAGTTATACCTTAAACTTAAAAAAAAAGGGTAGAGGATGGGGGGGTTGAGAGGGAAGAGGGTGGAAGGGTGGGACTGGAGGGGGGAGTAGGAAGGGGATTGAGATTGAGATGTAACTTGAAGAAATAAAAAATAAATTATAAAAAAAGAAAATGTACATTTCTCATATACGTCTTTTGTTTTATCTACCTCAGAATACAATCAGTTATTAACCCCTGCTAAATTTAGTCTTCCAATTTCAGTAAAAGAAACATTTGTTTCTGATATTCTTCTCTATAATGTTGACACAAGTCCTTTTAATTTTGTCAAGATAATGGGAATTTTAAAGTAGTTATTATTAGCACTTCATTACTATTATCTCCTTCAGTAATACACTTGAAACTGTCCAAGGATATGCTATTTTGTTCATGTTTTCAAAGGAGTTATTCTTTTGTTCCTTCTAGCTAACAAGAAAGCAGGGGTGCTCAGCAATGTACTTTTGTGACTAGTTCACCCTCTATTAAGGGTTCAGACCACTGCAGACCAATTTTAGTTAGGACATTGTCAATTATCCACCTTGAGTAAGTTAAGATTAGTTTTTGTTCCACTTTCCCACCATAGACTCAAAATAGAACTCAAAGTTACAAGGAGACAGCAACTATAGGTGGAAGCCAGCTGGTAAATAGTTCTTTATAAATTCTCCCCTTTCTTTGTCCCCCCCCTATTTTTTTGCTTGTTACTGTGTATGTGTGGGTCAGCATACATTTGTACAAGTGTGTGTGTGTGTGTGTGTGTGTGTGTGTGTTCCAGTACTATGTGACACTATCCCATGTAGACATCAGAAAATATTTAGTTACCCCAGATAGGGAGGCAAGGACAGAAAAACTACAACACTCCACTAAAGTACAACTTGGCAAATTAGTGATTTTTATTGTGGTTACTTACAAAAGTATGGATGAGGAGTTGTATAGGAAACAGAAATGACTCAAAGACATCTTCATCACCAAAATCCCTCCCCAGCATAGGTGCCCACTCATGAAAGTTGCAAACCTACAGTTCACTATGCAGCTTGCTGACAGCTCACACATATCAGAGAGTGTCATTCCTCGGGGCTCAATTGGTTTGAGCCTCTTCCAAGCAGCTTGATGTGTTCTTTGGTTCTTCTTGGCAGTTCAGTGGTTTCAGAATGTCTCCTAACTTTTTTTCTTTTAGGTTGGAGGACCCTAGTGAATGGATAAGCCTCGGTGACTCCTTAAGCTAGTTTGAGTTGTCTAGGTCCTGTCTTAGGGAGTTTTCCCTGAAGTATAGATTACACCTCCTTGTAGAACATACTATTGTTTCTCCTTTCTGTAAAAATCCTGTCTTAAATAGTTTCTATCTAAGATGAAAAGTTACAACTTTTGTGAAAACTGGTAACAAAAGCATATATGCATGTACCTTTATGCATTAGATGAACTTCTGATGTCATTCCTTGGGACCCATCCAATTATGTGTTTTTAGACGGGGCTTCACATTGTGCTGAAGCCTTACTAATCAGCAAGTTTGAGATTACAAGTATTTGCCATTGATCCCAGTTTCCATGTGCCTTCTAGGGTTCAAATTCAAATCTTCATGGTTGTATGGCAAGTACTTTATTGACTGTGCTTTCTTTCTATACTTATTTAAGGTGTTATGTTCTTAGTTTTTAGTTATCTTCCTGACAATTGGGGGAAATTTACATATGTATGTTTCCTAGAATTCATTTTATTTATTTATTAATTTATTACTCTCAGTGAATCTGATATCTGAAGGCACAGAACTTTATACATTAGACCTAAAAGCCTAAGTGGATTTTCTTACTGTGCTGCTTTAGACAATTTCTACAGATGAATGGATGGTGGCTAGACTTTGGATAGATATGGAAAAATATGATTAATAACAGAACACAACTTTTTATTTCTGTGAATTATTTGGCCTTAAAGTCATTGTAAAAGCAATAAAAAATATTCATGGCACTATGAGGCTTAGAAAACCAGGAAATCCTACTTTGTGCAGAAAATTAAATATATAAAATAAATGTTAGAGAAAAGAATCATGATATTTGTGTGAGAAACTTTGTTAGATCTTTTTTCAGTAGTTTTGATGTCTCTGCCCTCCTATCAAACATGAGATGAATCTTTTTCATAAATGAATTGCCATGAAATTTCAATCTTTCTCTTTACTGAACTTCTCTCTCTCTCTCTCATAATTTTTTACTTCTCTTCAGTTGATTCTCCTTTAAAGTAGTCTCTCAATAGGTTCTGTTTTCTGTGCATTCTTTTCTTTCAATCTTCTCTCCTACTCACACCTACTAGACAGAGTCTTAATCACAGACTTTGCTCTTATTTCCTTTTTCTTTTACCAAAACTCTACTACTTTTTCTTGGTCATAAAGAAATAAAGCACTAAAAAGGCCTTCATTTTTAAAAACAATACAGCATATGAAGGATCTTGGAGACCTGAAATGGAGAGAGAGAATGGTTAAAACCTTGCTGAGTAACATTTATTTTTAAAATGCAAAGTGCAGGCTAACTCAAGGAGTCCTTATAGTTACAGCAAATGGGGGGGAAGTATTTTCTCTATTGTTTGACTATGACTGTGATAGAAACACACACTAAAAGTAATAAAGAAAGAAAGCAAAGTTCATGGAGCAGGATCTATTTTTAGACTGGACAGTCTTATACACTGAAATGAATAAGCTTCTGAAAGGCTATATAAAGATAAATTGATGCTATTAAGAAGAGAGAACTGACACCTGGAAATTATTGGCCTCCATAAACATGTCGGGGCACATCCATGACCCCCAAATAAATATATAAACAAACAATAAACAAATACATATATAAAGTAAAGAGTTGTATAAAATATTAACCCAAATATCTATTTTAAACATAATTTATAAAGTAAAAACATGAAAAATTGTATGATTCTTACATAAGAAGATACGGAGTAGAGATGTACTATTTCTGAGGACACTCTTGTATTGTGTTTAGAACCCAAAATTTATGGGATTCTGTAGTAATTATGTTCAGATGAGCAAAGGAAATCATGTGTGGATAATTAGTGGAAACATAAATATAACAGTTTATCAAGTAGAAAATTCCAAGAAACACATTGTTTGAAAAGAAGCAAATTGAAATTCTGAATATTTGAAATGTAATAACTGAAATAAAATTTCAACCTTGGGCTGTGACAAGCAGACTGAATTAGAAGAACAAATTGACCTTGAATCAATAGGCACTATCTAATCCAGAGACAGAAAAAAAAAACATTGAATGTGATCAATATAACCTCAGAAATCATCAGTACACAATAAAATGCATTAATGAAAGTAGAAATCCTCACAGACAAAATAGACAGAATGAATCAGAAAAAATTATGTACAGAAGAAAATAGACAAAACCACTGGAAAACAAAAGTTTAAAAGCAGCTAGAAACAAACAATAACATTATTAAAAAGCAAAGCTTTCTCATTGGAGGGATACAGTGAAAATAATGTCTGGCATCTCACTTAAGGCAAAGAACTGTCAGGCATTAGATTATGTTCAAAATACTTAAGGGGAAGAAACCTGACTGCCAAGTCTTCTATACCCAGAAAATAAAAAACAGTATCCAAAAATAATGGCATTCCAAGATAAACAAAATTTAAGAACTCATTGATAGATGTCCGGAAGCCAGGCCTTGTACTCTTACAATCTGATGCCACAGTCCAGGATCCTCCCTGTTCAGGATTAGATGTTGCTTCACCCTGAGTGCTCATTGCCTCTTGGTTTCATTCTAGGATAAAGTCAGACACCTCACTGTTTCATTATGAGGGTAACATTGAACCACAGTTAAATTTTTCAGCAGTTTATGAACTGTATCTGTCTTAGGAAAGAAGTAGGCAGGAAGGGGTAGATCTCTTCACATGAGTCCTATTTGAAGATATTTCCCTTACTAAAGATGATGGAAGTGGATGCTGCAAATTAAAGCAGAACAGCTATAGAACTGAGATGTATGAATTACCTCGTAATGAATCAGAGCCAGACCTATACACCAAAGTTAGAAATACCACCTTCATGACTTATATTTTCCTTAAATGTCAGCACTGTGGATACAGTAGCTGGGATTTCAAATTTACAGCTCTCCTTGCAACCTGAATGGTTCCAGTCTACAATTAGGGAGGGCAACTGAATGAGGAGCCAGAGCATATGGCTGTGTTCAACCTGTGGCACTAACGAGATTATTTCTCAGATAAATCACATGACAGTTTCTTCATTAGAAACCAGGAAATCAATATTTAAAGCTCCTTAATTTTCAGGCCAACAGAGATAACAACACCCATTTTTATGATGTTGTATCCATGGGAATAGGATACCCATATTTCAGTCTACCCTGCAATGTATAACAAGTGTCTGCTACACATGGAAAGCAAATTCTTCATGCTTCCACTTGAAAAGAGCTGAATACAAAAGAAACATGAAAACTGTGATAAATCTTTATTACCTTTAAAAGCAGGTAATAAAGATTTCAAAGAATATCCTTGAGGAAACTTTGGCAAAAGAATGCAGGTGAAAGTTGGAGAAACTGGGGCGTCTTTCTGTGGAATGACATTCAGCATAGAATTCCCTGAGAAGTGTGAATGCAGTATACAAACCCAAGTTTGTGATTCCTCATTCACAATGATATCTAAGTGCATGGACAAAACACACTTTGTGCTGTTTTTACTAATGTAAGAGTCAGATCTTAAACACTCACACAAACATACATGCACCCATATGTAAGAAATATATTAATTAAATTACTTTGGGTGTCATTTGTAGAAATAATTAGTTAAGTTGTTTAACAGTATTTATATTATATTTAATTGGTTCGGCAGCTAATCCTTAACCATCCATTATAAAAGATACTAGTCTTAATTTATCACAAAATATACCTAGTATGTTAAACAGATAGGAAATAGTTAAAGTATACAGTTTGTTCATAGATAGATAGAAGATAAATAGATTTATAAATAAAATAGATGTCTTCAAACCCCTCAGAGGCATACTGAAAATGGAATTTAATTATTTTTTATTATTTTAAGAATTGTTTGACTTAAGACAGTCAGCTCCTGACAGCTCCATTTGACTTGGAAGAAAACAATGAGCATCAAAAAGAAATCTCCTATCAGGAGATAATTCCTCAAAAAGAAATCTCCCGTCAGGAGATAATTTCTATTGGGCAAAAATGCCCCTGCTCTTTCAACAGACTTTTATACAGTCCAAAGATGGACCAGAGCTTAAATGCAGGTAAGTCGATGTCCTAATTCTGCAGAGACAGAATGGGAAAATCCTTATTTCGTGCTGCACAATTTAGTCTGTGAAAAATTCTTGGCCAGAGGGCTGAAGATGATGTTCCAGTGATATCAAGAGATATTTGGGACTGTCTAGGCAACAAACTGTCATATTTCTTTTTGGAAGCTGCTCTCTTATGCTTCCTACTCACTCAAATAATAACCTTATACCTTCTTATGTGTTTGTTGGGGTTGAAGGCATGATAATTATAAAATTTCAATTGAACTTGAATTGTTTAGGATTTGAAAGGATATTTTCATGTCTAAATAAAAATGTTAGGTTTATGAATATAGGATATGATAGAAATTATTTAGGTTCAGAACTTTAGACACACCAAGATAGATAGATGATTTTTTTTTCTTCTTCAAGATTGCCTGATACAAATAGGCTAAACATTATGTGCATAACTTTTATATATGGTTTCCTTGATTGTTTCATATTTGTTCTTATCATTTTTAATATATGAAATAAAATATTTAGACTGTTTATTAGACAAAAGAAGGAAATTGATGGGGTAGTGTTAAGCATTCTAAATGTTAATTAATTGATCCTGCTTGCTGTCTGTTACTTACATTGACTCTGATTGGTTAAACAAAATGCTGAGGCCTGAGATTGGGCAAAGAAGAGAAAGGTGGGACTTCCTGAGATTAGAACAGGAAGCCTGTGCTTTAGACAGAGGATTAATACATTCCAGCCAGGAGCAGCAGGAAGGAGGATGCACACCATGGGTTAGAAAAAAGAACCTCATTCCACATGGCCAGGAACATCAGCATATCGTGGAAAATGGCAGTCCAAGGGGACATATGTATATATGGGGTCATATATGGGTAATAGAATTAAGAGCTAGCTTAGATGGGCTAGGATTGCACAATTCACACCAAGGCTTGTTACGATCCATGTGGTCTCTGTGTGCTCATTTATCATGGCTGCTTAAAGATTAACAACCGCCAAACCAATTAAATATAATCTAAATACTGTTAAACAATTTAATTAATCATTTCTACAAATGGCACCCAACGTAATTTAATTTATTTATTTTTTACACCCATACACACGTTTAAATCTGCTTTAATCAGAGGTCCATGCTAGTTAGATGGTATGAACATGGAAAAATAGCTTTAAGCTTTGCCATTCGAGTTGGCCAGTTGAGCATAAGCATCCAAAGACTCCATGAAAACCACAAGATATATAATTTGATTCTGAGGTAAGAATGATATGTTGGGAAAACATGCCTGAAAGGTATAGTGCTAGGGAAACACTAACTGTAATGATCCCAAGCTTTCTACCTCATGGTCTTGATCCCAGTTGTACCAGTCTTCATTAAAGCACCTACTCCCTGAAACAGAGGCTGTTGAATCCAGTCCTGGCAAAATACTGCAGCCAAAGAAATGGATATCCAGCTCTGAAGTCAAAGTTCTTGAATTGTATCAGCATGGCCACTGTCTTAATTTACTGTTTAATGCTTTGCTCCTAAATTCAAATTTAATTACTTCTGATGCTTCTGTAGTTTCCTGAGTTTGAAGAGGACACTGCCACTAGAACGGGTAGCTCTCCTAGAGGCAAAGAGGCTATAAGTAATATCATTTTGACAATGTAACATGAAAATAAATTGGATTTATTTTCCAATTAGTTTTTTTCATGTCATTTTCCCATTGCCTCAGGATCCATACTCCCCAGTCAAGCTCATTCTCTTCTTTAATTATAAGATTGTCTTCATGGTCTTCTCTTAGAATCCTGTATTAGTTTTCTATGACAATTACAAAAAATAGGCACATACTGAATGGCAGAAACAATATTAATATTGTTTATTTTACTACTCTGGAGGTTGGGAGTTTGAAGCTGAAGTTGGGTAGTGGAGGAGCACTCTACTTCCATCAACAAGCTTTAGGAGAGAACCCATCTCTTGACACCCCACCCCTGTTTCCACAACTGTCAGAAATTCTTGGTTTATAATCAATTCATTTCACTGTATGCCTTTGTCTTAACATAAACTTTGTTTCTGTGTCAATACCCCTCTGCCTTCTTCTTATAATGTTTCATGTATTGAGGCTTAGAACACAACACAACAATCCAGAATAATTACTATCTCAGTAAACACATCTTCTAAGATCCTTGGTCCAAGTAGTAAAATAGCATTTGCAGGTTTCATGGATTCAGACCTGATTACTATGTGCTATAATGCAGTCTACTACAGACTGTGGCTCTAATATTTGTTCATTGTCCAAATGTTTTGGCTATAGCTGTTTTTCCATTTTAAATCACGTATGTGAAATTAATTAGCATAGTTCAAATTCAATGCAGTAGTGACTCCTTTATAATCTTAGAATTCACCTACCCTGAGAAATCCTCTCATCACCAACTCCCTGATGAATTAGACCTTGAGATTAGGACTTTCATCTGCTACTATTTAAATTAAACCTACTTCACTTAAGATGGCCAAACATGAGTTTCTCTGACTTTGTCTCAATGTCCTAGACAAACTTTGTAGCTAAAACAACTATTCTAACAAAACACACTATGTACAATATCCATTTTTCATTGATCTTGATATATAACTGTGTTTTAGCTATTAGCTATTGTTAGGGGACTTTCCCATATCCATACCTCATGCCATTGACTTCCTATTTAAAACTATAAGAGGTGGGCATTTAAAGTTTCCTTGGCATCATTTCCTTTTAGAAAAACGATAAACAGACAATGTTCCCAGGTTGACCCTCAGTCATTTCTGTTTTCCTTTTATCACCTGAGAATCCTTCAGTTAGCATTCTCATTTCCTGGTGTTACACAAATATTTTATTCACAAAGAGTAGTGCCCTGCTATAAAATGTCCTGCTCTCGTACAAATCAATGTTGTAATTTATGTTATAAAATCAGTATCAACTGGACATCTATTAGGAATGGAAATTTTTAGATATGTTGAGTGAGATCCACTAAGCTAGAATCTGCATTTCCATAAGATTTCTGGGTGTTTTGTATTGACATTAAAATCTGAGAAGTTCCATCTCAGCCAAATCAATTTTAATGCCACATTAAAGTTAATAATATACAAGGGTGTATTTCCTTTTCTACTGGAATTCACCATTTCATTCAGGTGTTTACCAAAAAATACACCAACCTCACAAGACTTTTTCTTTACTGTGAAGAACAAAGATGAGGTGATGAGACAAATCATTTCAATACTCCAGAAATTGAGGAGATTATTATGAAGGAAAGCAGTTTTGATAATGGATAATAAATTAGTATAAAATACTCCATAGATAGAGTTATAATAAAAGTGGAAATTGGAAATATATTAAAATTAACTATTTATTGAGACATGGTGGATACGGGTCATCAAATGTCAATTTCTTAAATATACTTACTCATTATTACTGGATCATAGTAAATGATCAATTACACAGGTTAATCTTTTGTCACAGTCCTTCATTAAAAGGAGAAAATTTAGTAAGTTAATTTTTATTAGGGGTTAATTAAAATTAGATTTGTTTCTATATAAATACTGTTCCCAGTTGTATTGAAATAGCTTGAAAAATTTTGTACAGATAATCTGTTCAAAAATGTCTGTAAGGTTTTGGTTCATGACTTGTATCTCCTTATAATCGAATCATTGCCTGTAAAAGTATGTGAGCATGACATTACATATAATTAATTCTTTCAAAAAGTGAACAAATATATACATTATTCTAATATCAAAGAGAAAACACCAATGTCTTTTATTTGGCTATTTCTCCCCATTGTGGTGTTTGTGTTTAAGTAAGCATCAGTTTTCCAATATTAAATAAAGAGATGAGAAAAAGATGTTGGAAATTCAGCAAAATTTAAAATGTTTCACTGAACACAAAGTGTGTTACTTCTTAATTTAAAATTTTTATGCACTCAAATGACATTTTAAAGCTGTGTTCATGAGTCTTAGTCAGAACAAAGAATCAAGTGTTTTTACTAAAATTGTTTATAACCCATATATAATAGAGTAACAATAACTATAAATACATGTTTAAAATATTTAACGAATGGCAATGTGGTATGATTCAATCCCACTGCTCTTTTGTTTTCAATCCTTTTGCAGTCTTTTCAAAGTAACTTGAAGTTTTCCTGTTTTCTTATAGTAATCTCACAGTCTAACAGTTAAAATGCATGTGTTTTGTGAGATTTTGTGCGATTCTCCAGGACCACTACAGCCACAGAGGCAAGAAGGCACTGTGGTTCAACATGACTCTATAGCCAATGTGGGTTCAAACTTTGAAAGTGTGACACTGGGCAGTTCATTTTAGGCATATTTAAGCACAACACAATTTAGAAAAAAAGTTTCCTGGTGATAATCAATTCGAGTCCATGGATACAACAAAGTCTAAGACATGACTACATCAAAACTCTTTGTAAACTACAAATGACATCCTCCATAAAGATAGGTTCTATAGATTAACTGCAAAAACAGGCTCAAAACACTGGTCTTGGGGAGGACAGTGCTATAGATTTAGATATACAAGCTCATATAAGGGTCTGGAGGAGGATCCTTTGGGGTCTGGCCACACAGATAGTGCAAAGGTCACCATTCTGTTAGCCACGTCTGTTCCCAGCCTTCTGGGTGGAAGTGGGTCATGCATCTCTCTTTGAAGAGACAACCCTGGGTGTTTAACATTCCTGGTTCTCTCAGTGCTTATCTTTGAGTGCAAGAATTTGCACATCTCCTACAGAATTTATATCAAACTTAGAGTTTCTGCACAGCAAAAGAAGGGAAGTGACCAGCAGAATTAAGAAACAAACTACACAACAGGAAATAAGATTTACAGCCAACAAGGGACTAACATTAGGATAAATTTGGAACCAAAAGTGCTGAAAACAACAAGCAATCTAATTTAGAAATAGATTAAGCACTTAGACACTTCTCAAAAGAAGACACAGAGAGAGCCATCAGATACACACAAGATGGTCAATTTTGTAAGTCTTCAGAAAATTGCAAATCAAAACCACAGTGACCCAATTAAGGGTTTCTACTACTGTAATAAAACACCATGACCAAAAGCAACTTGGGGAGGAAGGGTTTATTTGGATTACACATCACAGTCTGTTTTTGAAGAAAGTCAGGGTGAGAACTCAAGGCAGGAACTGAAGGAGAGAACATAAAAGAGTGCTGCTCACTGGCTTGCTCCCCACAGCTTTCTTGGTCTGAATTCTTATTCTATCCAGGCCAATGGGCCCAGGAACAGAACTGCTTATAGAGGCTAGGCTCCTCCTCATTAGTCTTTTTTTCCCTTTATTTTTTTATTTCTTCAAGTTACATCTCAATCACAGTCCCCTCCCTATTCCCCCCTCTAGTCCCACCCTCCCACCCTCAACCCCCCATCCTCTTCCCTTTTTTTTTAAGTTTAAGTTATATCTTATTTCCCTCTGCAGTTTCCCCTTTCAGTACAACAAATGGCTCTTTCTCTTATAATAATAAATACAATACAAAACAACAGAGGTAATTAGGCCACAGTTATGAGGGTTATATGGCTTAGCGTACATTCCCAATGTCCAGTCCATATGTATTTGGCACCTGACTTTAACATTCTACTATCTAACCATCTCCATGAGTCCTAATTAGTCTTGAATCAAGAAAATTCCCTACAGACTTGTTGATAAACCAATCTGATGGAGGCATTTTCTCAATTGAGGTTTGCCTTCTCAGAGAACTCTAAATTGTGTTGTTGACAAAAAAAAAAAAAAGCCAGAACACACAATGAGATATCATTTGATGCCAGTGAAAATGGCTATCAATAAAAAAATAAATAAATGAGGCTGGACAATTGGGTCAGCTGGCAAAGTGCCTCTTTCTTAAGCATAAGGACTTGAATTCAGATCCTCACCATCCTAAAAAAAGCAAAGCTTGACAGCATGTATCTGTAATCCAAGCCCAGAAGAAACAGAGAGAAAGGGATATTGGGGCTTGCTGGCCTGTCATCCTAACTAAGTAACTAAGTACCAGGTTCAGGGAGAGGAAGTATCTCAAAAAAAAATATGGAGAGTAATTGAGGAAGATGCAGAACACCAACATCTACCTTAAGTTCATGTGTATCTGTAAACACATGAACATGCACTCGTGCACCCCCCCCCACACACACACACAGACTAAAAAAGACTAAAAGAGATAAGTCAACCATGTACATGAGTGGAATAGAATACTAGTTATTAAAAATAGAAAGATAGGTGAATGGGACAAGAAAGAAACTCGAAGAGGGCTACTAAATCCAACTAAATAGTATGAGTTTTATCCCAGAAGGGTGAAGGAACACTCTATGACACATTTCTTTTCCTTTCATTTTTTAATGTTTACTTATTACTTCAAGTTACATCTCCATCACAGTCCACTCCCACTACTTCTCCTGGTCCCTCCATCCCACCTTCTCCCAGCTCTCCCATCTATCCTACTCCTCTGGTGTAGGGTGCACTATATGTCAGCCCTCTTCAGTTCAGCAGTCGTATGAGGGCAAGAGCTTCCTCTTGCACTGGGAGCCTACATAGTAGGGGAAAGCGTCCCACTAATACATAACTAATATGACATTGGGATATATTAATGACCATAGGTTGTTACTTTATTAACATATTTTATGTAGGTGGTGGTTGTGTGTTTATGCATTTCTTTTGGTTTAGCTGCAGTAGAAGTTTTTGTTCCCTGTGTTTTGTTGGGTGTAGTTATCTTCTCTGGGTTGGATAATTTTCCTTCTAGGAACTTCTGTAGAGCTGCATTTATGGATATATGTTATTTAAATTTGGTTTTGTTGTGGAATAGCTTGTTTTCTCCATCTATGGTGATTTAAAGTTTTGCTGGGTATAGTAATCTGGGCTGGCACCTATATTCTCTTAGGGCTTCTAGGACATTTGTCCAGTTCCTTCTGGCTTTTAAAGTTTCTGAGGAGAAGTCAGGTGTGATTCTGATTGATCTGCCATTATATGCTACTTGACCTTTTCTCTTCAGTTTTTAATATTCTTTCTTTGTTCTGTACATTTGGAATTTCAATTATAATGTGGTAAGAGCAATTTTTTCTCTCGTCTAATCTCCTTGGTGTTCTGTATGCCTCTTGGAATTTTATCAGCATCTCGTTCTTTAGGTTTTTGGAAATTTCCTTCTATGGTTTTGTTGAAAAAGTGTCCTGGACCTTGGAGTCAGGAGTCTTCTCCTTCATCTATGCTTATAATTCTTTTTTTATTATTATTATATTTTATTTTTATTTATTACAGCAAGTTACATCTCCATCATAGTACCCTCTTTCTACTGCTCTCAGTTCCACCTTCCCACCCTCTTCTCCCTCCCATCTATCCCACTACTATGATGTGGAGTGTCCCTGCACATCAGCCCCTTCTCAGTTCAACAGTCATATTAGGGCTAAGAGCTTCCTCTTGCACTGGGGGCCTACATAGTAGCACTCCTAGGGCAAATTGACCCATCAACAAGTAACAAACTCTATGTTTCTGATTATTTTGGTGTGTTGATTGTGGAAAATTCCTGTACTATATGGCTAAAATTCAATTATAAGAGAGTAGATGCCATGTGCATCTTTCTGTGTCTGGGTTAGCTCACTCAGGATGAACTTTTCTAGTTTCATCCAATTGGCTGCAAATTGCATCATTTCCTTGTTTCTGATAACTGAGTAGTATTCCATTGTGTAAATGTAGCACAATTTTTTTGTCAGTTCAGGGACAGCTGGGTTGTTTCCAGTTTCTAGCTATTACAAATAAGACTGTTAGGAGCATAGATGAGGATATGTCCTTAAGGATTGGTAAGGAATAGTTTGGGTGAATACCCAGAGGAGGTATATCTGGGTCTTGAGGTAGGGTTATTCCAAGTTATCTAGATATCGCAGACTGATTTCCATAATGGTTGCACAAGTCTGCACTCCCACCAGCAATGGAGGAGTGTTCTCCTTTCTCCACAACCTCGCCATCATGTGCTATCATTTGAGTTTTTGATCTTAGCCATTCTGACAGGTGTGAGATGTAATCTCAGAGTCATCTTGAGTTGCATTTCTCTGATGATTAAGGTTGCTGAGCATTTCTTCAAATGTCTCACTGCTGTTAGAGATTCCTCCTTTGTGAATTATCAGTTTAGCTCTGTTTCCCATTTTTGATTGGATTATTTGGTTTCTTGGTTTCTTATTTCTTGAGCTCTTTAAAATTTTGGATATTAGCCCTCTGTCGGAAGTGAGGTTGGTAAAGATCTTTTCCCAACTGTAGGTTGCCATTTTGTTCGAATGACAGCATCCTTTGCTGTGCAGAAGCTTTTCAGCTTCATGAGGTCCCATTTATTAATTGTTGGTCTTACAGCCTGAGATATTGGTGTTCTGTTCAGGAAGTTGTCACCTGTGCCAAAGAGTTCTAGGCTTTTCCCCACTTTCTCTTCTAATAGATTTAGTGTTAAGGTCTTTGATCCACTTGTACTTAAGTTTTGTTCAAGGTGATAAGTATGGGTCTAATTTCATTCTTTTACATGTTGACACCTAGTTAGACCAGCATCGTTTGTTGAAGATACTGTCCTTTTTCCATTGTACAGTTATGGCTTCTTTGTCAAAATGAAGTGACCATAAGTGTGTGGGTTCATTTCTGGGTCTTCAATTCGATTCCATTGATCCACTGGTCTGTTTCTATACCAGTACCATGCTATTTTTATTACTTTTGCTCTGTAGTACAGCTTGAAATCTGAGATGGTGATGCCTCCAGATGTTCTTTTATTGAAAGGATTGATTTAGATATTCTGGGTTATTTGTTATTCCATATGAAGTTGAGAATTACTTTTTCAAGGTCTATAAAGAATTATGGTGGTATTTTGATAGGAATTGCATTGAATCTGTATATTGCTTTTGGCATGATGGCCATTTTTATTATGTTCAACATACCTATCTAGGAGCATGGGAGATCTTTCCATCTTCTGATGGCCTCTTCAATTTCTTTTTCAACTACTTGAGTTCTTGTCATAAAGGTCTTTCACTTGCTTGGTTAGAATTACCTTCCAAGTATTTTATATTGTTTGTGGCTATTGTGAAGGGTGTTGTTTCCCTAATTTATTTCTTAGCCCATCTATCTTTTGTATAAAGAAGGGCTTCTGATTTTTTAAATTAATTATGTATCCAGCCACCTTGATGAAGGAGTTTATCAGCTGTAAGAATTCTATGGTGGAATTTTTGGGGTCGCTTATGTATACTATCATATTGTCTGCCAATAGGGATAATTTGACTTCTTCATTTACAATTTGTATTCCCTTGATCTCTTTTAGCTCTCTTATTGCTCTAGCAAGAACTTCAAGTACTATGTTGAAGAGATATGGCAAAAGTGGACATCCTTGTCTTGTCCCTAAGTTTAGAGGAAATGCTTCAAGTTTCTCTCCATTTAATTTGATGCTGGTTATTGGCTTACTGTATATAGCCTTTATTATTTCTAGATATGATCCTTGTATGCCCGTTCTCTCCAGGACTTTTAGCAGGAAGGGATGTCAAATGCTTTTTCAGCACCTAATGTGATGACCATGTGTTTTTTTTTTTCTTTCAGCTTGTTTATATGGTGAATTACGTTGATCGGTTTTTGTATATTGAACTAGTCCTGAATTCCTGAGATGAAGCCTACTTGATCATGATGTGTGATACTTTTGATGTGTGCTTGAATTCAGCTTGCCAGTATTTTATTAAGTATTTTTGTGTCTATGTTCATGAGGGAAACTGGTCTGAAGTTCTCTTTCTTCATTGGGTCTTTGTGTGGTTAGGAATCAGGGTGACTGTGGCCTCATAGAATGAGTTTGGCACTGTTCCTTCTGATTCTATTTTGTGGAAGAGTTTGAAGAGTATTGGTATTAGCTCTTCTTTGAAGGTCTGGTAGAATTCTGTGCTGAAACCATCTGGCCCTGGGCTTTTGGGGGAGGGAGAATTTTAATGACTGTTTCTACTTCCTTAGGGGTTTTAGGACTGTTTAATCTGTTAACTTGATCTTGATTTAACTTTTGTAGGTGGAATCTCTCAAGAAAGTTGCCCATTTTGCTTAGGTTTTCAAATTTGGTGAAGCACAGATTTAAAAGTAGGACCTAAAGGTTCTCTGGATTTCCTCAATTTCTGTTATTATTTCTACGTTTTCATTTCTGATTTTGTTGATTTGGGTTTTTTCCTCTGCTTTTTAGTTAATTGAGCTAAAGGATTGTCTATTTTATTGATTTTTTGCAAAGAACCAACTCTTGGTTTCATTGATTCTTTGTATTCTTTTTGTTTCTAAGTTGTTAATTTCAGCCCTAAGTTTGATGATTTCCTGCCTTCTGCTCCTCTTGGGAGTGTTTCCTTTTTCTTTTCTTTTCTTTTTTTTTTTTTTTTGAGTTCTTCCAGTTTTGCTGTTTATTTGCTAATATGATCTGTCACAATTTTCTTTTTGTTTTTTTAATGTTTATTTATTACTTCAGGTTACATCTCCATCATAGTACCCCCTTTCCACCCCTCCCAGTCCTGCCCTTCCACCCTCTACCCCCTATTCCTTCCATCCCACTCCTCTGGAATGGAATGTCTGTACATACCAGTCCCCCACCCCAGTTCAGCAGTCATATGAGGGCTAAGATCATCCTCAATCACTGGGGGCCTACAAGACAGCACCACTAGGGAAAAGTGTCTCATTGACAGGAAACAAAGTCTATGATCCTGTTCCCTTTGGTGCATTGGCTGTAGTATAGTTACCTGTATTATGTGGCTAAAATCCAATTATAAGTGAATAGATGTCATGTGCATCTTTCTGACTAGGGTTAGCTGGGTTACCTCACTTAGTATGAGCTTCTCTAGTTCCATCAATTTGGCTGTAAATTTCGTTGTTTCTGATGACTTAGTATTCCATTGTGTAGATGTACCACAGTTTTATTCTTTCCTCAGTTGAGGAACATCTGGGTTGTTTTCAGTTTCTAGGTATTACAAATAAAGCTGCTAAGAACATAGATGAGGACACTTCCTTGTGGTTTGGTGAGGAATTGTTTGGATGTATACCCAGCAGTGGTATGGCTGGGTCTTGAGGTAGAGCTATTCCAAGTTTTCTAAGATATCGCCAGACTTATTTCCATGGTGGTTGTACAAGTTTGCACTCCCATCAGCAATGTAGGAGTGTTCCCCTTTCTCCACAACCTCACCAGCATGTGCTGTCATTTGAGTTTTTGATCTTAGCCATTCTGACAAGGGTGAGGTGGAATCTCGGAGTCATCTTGAGTTGCATTTCTCTGATAATTAAGGATGCTGAGCATTTCTTCAAGTGTCTCTCGGCCATTAGGGATTCCTCCTTTGTGAATTCTCTGTTTAGCTCTGTTCCCCATTTTTGATTGGATTATTTGGTTTCTTGGCCTTTTCTTTTCTTGGCCTTTTCTTTTTGAAGGCACTTAGTGCTATGAGCTTTCCTTGAATCACTGCTTTCATTGTGTCCCACAGGTTTGGATATGTTGTGACTTCATAACATTGGATTTTAAGAAGTCTTTGATTCCCTTTATTTCTTCCCTGACCCAGTGGTCATTCAGTAGAGAATTGTTCAGTTTCCATGAATGTGTAAGCTTTCTATTATTTCTGTTGTTGTTGATGTCCAGCCTTATTCCATGGTGGTCTGATAAGATGCAAGAAGATATTTCAATTTTCTTTTATCTGTTGAGGCAGTTTTGTGTCCGAGTACATGGTCAATTTTGGAGAAGGCTCTGTGTGGTACTGAAGAGAATGTGTATTCTTTTGTGTTTGGGTGAAATGTTCTGTAGATATCTGTTAGGTCCATTTATTTCATGACTTCTGTTAGACTCATTATTTCTCTATTTGGTTTCTGTTTTGATGAGCTGTCCATTGTTGAGTGGGTTGTTGAAATCTCCCACAACTAAAGTGTGGTGATCAATGTGTGATTTAAGCTTTAGGAGAGTTTCTTTTACAAATGTGGGTGACCTTGTATTTAGGTCATAGATATTCAGTATTGAGATGTTATCTTGATAAATTTTTCCTTTAACAAGTATCTAGTGCCCTTCTCTATCTTTTTTTATTAAGTTCAGTTAAAAGTCTATTTTATTGGCTATTAAGATGGATGCTCCAATGGTATGGAGAGATATTTGGGTCTGTCTAGACAGTTAACTGTCATATTTCTTTTTGGAAGCTGCCCTCCTATGCTTCCTATTCACTCAAATAATGACTTTATCCCTTCTTATGTCTTTGTGGGGTTGAAGACATAATAGCTATAAAATTTCAATTAAACTTGAGTTATTTAGGATTTAAAAGGAAATATAGGATATGATAGAAACTATTTAGGTTCAGAACTTTGGACACACCAAGATAGATGATTTTTTTTCTTCTTCAAGATTGCCTGATACAAATAGGCTAAAAATTATGTGTGTATCTTTTATATATGTTTTGCTTGATTGTTTCATATTTGTTCTTATTGTTTTTACTATATGAGTTAAAAAATTTAGCCTTTTTGCCTGGCGGTGGTGGCACATGCCTTTAACACCAGCACTTGGGAAGCAGAGGCAGGCAGATCTTTGAGAGTTCAAGGCCAGCCTGGTCTACAAAGTGAGTCCAGTACAGCCAGGGCTACACAGAGAAACCTTGTCTCGAAGAAACCAAAAAAAAAAAAAAAAAATGTAGCCTTTCTATTAGACAAAAGGAGGGAAACGATGGGGTGGTGTTAAACATTCTAAATGTTAATTAGTCCTGCTTGTTGTCTGTTACTAAATTGTCTCTGATTGGTTAAATGCTGAGGCCTGGAGATTGGGCAAAGACAGAGGTAGGCAGGACGATGGTGCACAGGATTTTTGAGAGAGAGCGTCTTGGGAAGAAAAAGCTTGCCGGAGAAGAAGCCAGGAGCAGACAAGGAGGACGTGCCATGGGGTAGATTAAAGAAGATCCTTCCATGTGGACTGGAACATTGGCTTAGCATGGAGAATAATAGTCCAAAGGGACATATGTATATATGGGGTCATATTTGGGTGATAGAATTATGAGCTAGCTCAGATGGGCTAGGATTGCACAACCCAGGCCTAGGCTTGTTAAAATCCACATGGTGTCTGTGTGTATTTATTTATAACAGCAGGTTAAGGACTAACAGCTGCCGAATCAATTAATGATAATACAAATACTAGTAAATAGTCTAATTAGCCATTAAAAAAAAAAAGATGGCTACTCCAATTACTTCCTGGGTCCATTTGCTTAGAAAACGTTTTTCCAGCCCTTAACTCTGAGGTAGCATTTATTTTTGTTAGTGAGATGTGTTTCTTGTAAGCAGCAAAATGATGGGTCTTTTTTACGGATCCATTCTGTAATGTTTGTTTGTTTTTGGAGTTGAGTCTTTTGATGCTAATGGACATTAATGACCAAAGGTTGTTATTTCCTGTTATTTTGATGTAGATGGTGGTTGTGTGTTTCTTTTGGTTTAGCTGCAGCGGAGGTTTTGTGGTTTTTTTTTTTTTCTGTTTTCTTGGGTGTAGTTATCTTCTCTTGGTTGGAATTTTCCTTCTGGCATTTTCTGTAGGGCTGATTTGTGAGTAGATACTGTTTTAGTTTGGTTTTCTCTATCTATTTGACAGAAAGTTTTGCTGGGTATATTAGTGTGGCTGGGCACCTATGTCCTCTTAGGGCTTGTAGGATGTCTGCCCAGGCCCTTCTGGCTTTTAAAGTTTCTGAGGAGAAGTCAGTTGTAATGTCACTTGACCTTTTTTCTCTTACAGCTTCTAGTCTTTCTTTGTTCTGTATATTTGGAGTTTCAATTATTATGTGGTGAGAGGAATTTCTTTTCTGGTCTAATCTGTTTGGTGTTCTGTATGCCTTTTGGAATTTTACCAGCATCTCTTTCTTTAGGCTTCTATGATTTTGTTGAAGATGTTTCCAGGACCTTGGAGTTGGGAGTCTTCTCTTTCCTCTCTGCCTATAATTCTTAGGTTCCATCCATCATTAAGTCCTTGACTTCTTGGATGTTATAGGTGGGAACTTTTTTAGATTTCTCATTTTCTTTGGTTGTTGTACTGATTTCTTCAATTGAATTTTCCACACATGAGATTCTGTCTTCCATCTCTTGCATCTTATTTTTGATACTCATGTCTGTAGTTCCTGTTCTCTTCCCTTGATTGTCTACCTCCAGGATTGTCTCTCTGCTTGTGTTTTCTTTATTGCTTCCACTTCCAATTTCAAGTCTTAAATAATTTTATTTGTTTTATACATTTCCTGTTACAATTTGCTTGTCTTTTCTGCAAATCTTTCAATCTTTCATTGCCTTGTCTCTTTTCCATTAATGTTGTGCTGCATTGGCTTGGAGGTCTCTAATGGTATTCTCCATTGCTTTCATTTGTAAAATTGAGGATTCTTTATATTCTTTAAGGGATTTAATTTCTTTTTGTAAGGACTCCATCATTTTCCTAAGTATAGATATGTCATCATTTCAAGTGTTTCAGCTGTGGTGGGATGTTCAGGGCTTGTGTTAACCTTGCTGAATTTTGTTGGAATCATAATTCCCTGATTTTTGTCAGTTTTGTTCTTTTGCTGATGTTTAACCATCTGGTTGCTCTAAGCTGATTGTTCCTGATGTCTTATGGACCATTTCCATGGTACTTCTGGTCCTTTTTAGGGTATTGCAGTGACCGTGTGAATACTGGGTGCTTAGGGAGCTGGGAGGTACCTCTATCTGGCAGTTGGGGCTGCAGTGATCAGACATATGGGACACTATACCAGTCCAGGAAGAGCAGCCCTCTGTCCTGTCTAGGTGCAATGTTCTTCCACGTGATTGTATATCCAGTAGAGGGACCATTATGTCCAACATCTTTCTGGGTAAGCCCAGATATGCTTGTGCCTCACAGACAGCCTCTCTGCTGGATACAAATCTTGACGAACCCAAATTTTTCCTGTATGGAATGCCAGTATGGAACTAGGTACTCCAGAGGCTGGTGAGTACCTCTGTCTGAAGTTTGGAGCTGTTCCTTGAGTATTTGAGTGGCTAGTGTACTATTTTGCACCGGTCTCTGTTCTGCGCTGGGCTCTGCACTGGCCTCTGCTCTGTGCCCTGGGTCTCTGCCCTACATTTCTGACCTCTGCTTTGGGCCCCTCAGGCCTATGCCACATGCCATTGTTCTTCGCTTTGGTCCCCAGAACTCTGCCCCATGCTGCTGGCCTCTGCTTTGGGCCCCAAGCCTGTGCTCTGTGCCGCTGACCTCCATATTGGTTCCCAGGCCTCTGCTCTATGTTGCTGTCCTCTGCTCCAAGCTTCTGCTCCACAGCTGGTAGGTCTATCTCTGAGTGTCTGGGAGTCCCACCCTGGGACGCCCATTAGTCCCTGGGTTCACTTGGTAAAACCCTGTGGGTTCGTGTTTCTCAGGTTGTTGCTCAGCTTTTTTATATTTCTGTGATGTTGTAGTTTTTTTTAAACCTGTGCTCAAAATGTGTCTGTACCATCTGCCGCCATCTTGGATTCCCATGCCTATAATTCTTAGGTTCTGTCTTTTCATTGAATCCTTGATTTCTTGGATATTGTGGGTGAGGACTTTTAGATTTCTCATTTGCTTTGGTTGTTGTACTGATTTCTTCACTTGATTCTTCCACACCTGAGATTCTGACTTCCATCTCTTTTATCCTATTTGTGATACTCATGTCTGTAGTTCCTGTCCTCTTTCCTTGATTTTCCTCTTCCAGGATTGTCTCTGCATGTATTTTCTTTATTTCTTCTATTTCCAATTTCAAGTCTTTAACTGTTTTATACATTTCCTGTTCCAATATCGTTGTTTTTGCCTCCCAATCTTCATAGCCTTGTTTTTTTCCCACTCTTGTTTTACTGAGTTAGCTTGGAGGTCGCTATCGGAATTCCCCATTGCTTTCATTTGTAAAATTTGATTTCTTTAAATTATTTCAGGGATTTACTTTCTTTTTGTAAGGCCTCTATCATTTTCATAAGTATAGATTTTTCATAATTTTCATGTGGTGGGATGGTCAGGGTTTGCTGTATTAGCATAGCTGGATTTTGTTGGAGTAATATTTTCCTGACTTTTGTCAGTTCTGTTCTTTTTCTGACCTTTAGTCATCTTCCTTAGCTGTTTATTCCTGGTGCCTTCTAGACTTGGTACCAAGGAAGGAGCTTTGGTGTGGAAGCCTTATAATCTTGGTGACCTGTAGCTCTCCACAGACTGGATGGGTCCTTCTGTTGGGGGTTGGTTCACAGTGGGCCTCCCAGAGCTCACCCCTTCCTGTTGTGTCACAGCTGGGTACTCAGGTCAGGGGTTGGGGTGGAATGTGTTATTCCTACATGCAGGTTCCCAATATCCAGCTGGTCTTCTTCTTAGTGTTGTCAGTGGGGAATGGCAGGCCACAGACTGTAGGCCAGAGCTGCAGTTCCTCTGAGGTTTAGGTGTCATAACCATGATCGTGGACCTCCCAAGCTGCTCTCAGGGGGCTCTCGGGTTCCACATGTGCCTTACAGCCAGAAGCACTGTGATCTGGTACAGCCCATGTCACCCAGACAGTGAGCAATGGTCCGGGGTTGTTTCACTGCTCCAGGGTCAGAGTTCTCTGTGTTGTAGCCTTGATGTTCAGCTAAGGGGCAAGGCAGGTGCCAGTAGTGAGTTCCAATTTGGAGTCCACACCCTGTCCACAGTATTTGAATTCGGGGAAGCTCAGCTACTTTTTCCCAGCCAAAATCACTGTGATCCAGTCCAGCCTGCCTGAGCCAGTGGGGCTTCTGCCAGTTTCCCTGTAACTAGGGTGCCAGGACTATGATCAGAAATATGGTTGTGGTCCTCCCAGGCTGCTCTCAGGGGTATCCCTATTTCAACCTGTGCCTCTCAGTCAGAAGCTTTGTGGTCCAGGGCAGCCCACTCACTCAGCAGCCCACAATGGTCCAGAACTGCTTTACTGCTATGGGTTGAGATGTAGATGTTGTACTCTGAGTATCCAGTGCAGTACCCAGCTGAGGGACCAGTCAGAGTGGGGACAAGGAGTTCCAATATGTAGTCTATATCCTGTCCACAGCATGCTTGGGCTCAGGGAAGCTCAGCAACTGTTAGCTCAATCCTCCAGCTACTGGTCAGCCAGATGCTGCCATGTTGCAAATCCCAAGGAGAAGAGCCCTGTCTTACTGTAGTGGCTCCACTAGCTTTCTTTTGGGTGTCAGGACACTGGCACAGAAGCTGTGCACTCAGGAAGCTGAAGAGAGCCTCTGTTTGGAGGTTGATGCCACCAGCTGGTGTACTGAAAAGATCCAATCTGCTGGCTCTTCCAATTGAAGTGCTCTGTCTCCTAAGCCTGGCGTCTCTGTACTTCCAGTGTGTATATGTCCAGTACAGGGTTCTTTATAGACCCTATCTTTGCTGGGCAACCCCAGATAGGCTTGTTACATTGCTTATATTTTGTATAGGTAACTTTTAACTTTTGAAACTCTAATTATGAACTAAACACCACTATAAAAAAAGAACTTTATAAACTGTAGGTTATGTCTTTAACTCTCCTTTTACAAATAACAAGAACAAAGATAGAAGCATTACTTACTTGGCACATGTGAATAAATGGGGAATTTTTCTTCAGACAGTCCTGTGTATGTTAATTATTAAAAATAAATTTAAAGAAAACAGAAGAGAACAGCAACTAGGAGAGATTCTGCAAATGAGTTGAAGTGGAAAATGTCCTGTCTTTCTTGACTTCGTGTCAGGGTCTGACTACAAAACTCTGTTGGCAGGTGATGACTCTTCCTTAACCTTCACTTTCTGTTGTGCAGAACTCCATGAGAGCTAATACCTTCCTGAGCCTCTTCTGGCATTATAGAGAGCTCTACACACATATGTGTCCTCTGCATTCTCCTAGACCCCTCGCTCGGAAGTTTTCAAAGCTCCCTGTAGAGCTCTAATCCTCTGGTTTTCCTTTTAAGTTTCTGATGATCCTTCTGTTAGCCAAGTAGAAAACAAAATTAAGGCATTTGTAAAGAAAAAATGACCATTGAATTTTTAAATATCCTGGTAACAGATGTTGAACTATGTGTACTCTGCATTTGGTCACATAAAGACATACAGAGAAGCCAGAACAGAAAAAACATCTTCAGTTTCCAAGTTGGCTCCAAGCAGTCTTTGTGGATTTTCTGCAAGTTCTGTACTCTGTAGACATGGATAGATAGGTAGTTTTCATGTCTGCCACTAGTCAAGTGTGAATGAAGATGCTATAGGATGTATTGTTTGTTTTGTTATGTTTTTGGCACCACCTCTTTCTTCCTGCTTTCTCCATTGTGAGGACAGCCAATGTTGGACAACCCAGACTGTCTCCTGTAAGGCAATCCAAGAAAAATCATCTTAGTATATCTTCATTCTATCAGTTCTTCTCCTCCACAGACCCCTCACTAAAACAGAGACTACTAGGTTTCATGGCTATCTTGAAGCTGGAAAGGAGGCATGAGAACAAGGCAAAGTAAAATGCCACAAAACTTGCTCTTTTTCCCCCAATATTTAACAAGTTTAGAATCATAAAATAAAAAATTCTTGCATTGTTTTTTATTAATCAATTTATTTGTTCATTTTATATGAAGTCTGATCATAGATTTCTTCCTCTCAGTTCCACCTTCACATCCTCCTTCCCCCTATTCCTCCCTCCTCTTCTCCTCAAAGAAAGGTGGGGCACCCCCCCATGGGTACCAATCCACCCTGCCACATCAAGTCCTGCCAGCAGGACTCAGCACATCACAGTATACAATGTGTATCAGGATTTGTTGGCACATAGCCATCTCTGTCTATGGATTCTTTATGACTGTTACTTTATGATAGCAGCTTTTGAATAGTTTTTTTAAACACTGATTGTGTGAATGGAAAATGTCTAAACTATTTTCTTTCCAGATTGTAGCAGAGAAAAAAATTGCTGATCCTTGCATTATAACAACCAACAGAATCATAGAAGTAAATTCCTAAAATTATAGCTTCCGCTAGCTGTTTGTGAGATCAAAACAGATAATTGAGGATGCAATAACATTATCAGTTAGGGAACTTGTTGATGGCAATACTACCATAGCAGTACTCTGGGATCTAAAGTCTCATAAACTTGGTTTCAGTAGCCTATTCTGCTTTTGAGGGATCTTCATGCTAATCATGTTCACAAGAAATTGATGATTAAATTTGAATTTAGTAAATTACTTTTAGAGGTTTGGGTTATCATAAGTTCCGTTCTTTCTTATATACAAAGCATTTAGGAAAAGTCATAAAAATGTGTTTCAAGGAGCATTAAGAACCTTTGAGCAAAGGAAGAAACAGAAAAAATGTTTCAAATGATGACTTCGGAATTCAAAAATATTTTTTGAATCCTCATATGATTTCTTATCAATCATAAGAATGCAAAAGAAAGAAAAATGGAAAAAGAAACCATGTGTTATATTCCTGTCCACTGGGAAAAACCATAGACTCATTCCAATTTGAATTAAAATATGTATTGAATACTGCTAGCAGGTCAGCAATCTCTGAGTCAGACTTGAGAGTTCCATGAAAAATGGGGCAAGGGAAAGATTTTTAAAGGTGAAAACCACAGGAAGACCTTGAGTATCTGCACAAGCAAGCCAAGAGCTGTTTTTCTTTGACAAGTAGTCAAGATGATCTAAATGTCTGCACAAGCAGATTACAGAAGCCAAAATAGCAGGTACTCATGTAGATGATCACGCTGTCCATTTCTGGGGTGGTTACTATGCCAGGGTTACAGGGAACTTATCTTCCAGGGACTGGAGTCAGGGACAATTGGCTAGTGGATAACAAGGTGGATGCCCACCATGAAATGGAATTTCTTTAGCCATCACACAAGAGAACTAAAATTAGTATATAAATACTCATGAATTGATTGAAATGGTATGTAGAAATAAAAACTGGCCACAATTACATTTCTTTTCTATGAAATCATAAAATATTGATACTGAGATAAAAGAAAACTATATGTAGTCCTCTTAATAGCTATAAAAAACAAATATGATCTCAAGCAAAAAAGAACTCATAATAAACTTATTACAAATATTCTTTTCAAAAGAGTATCTAATATTCATTTCACATTTAATGACATGTTTAATGCTATATCATTTCATATCAATAGCTACGTAAGTTTCCATTCTATGTTGGAAATTATTTTGGTATGTAGTCAATGCAATGGTTCAAGAAAATAGAACAAGTGGGATTAATATGCAAAACGGCAAAATATGTTTCATAGGTGACAGAACCACCTATATGGAATATGTGGTAAAACCAACTGAAAGTGTGCATTAGGCTTATCTACTCCTCATTGTTAGTAAATGGAAAGAAAAAAATAAGTGTTTATCATTTGTAGCATGCTGAAAATATAGAATATAAGATATACACTCACAAAATTCATTTAAGATTTCCCAACTCTACTTTAACAATCAAAACATTTGTTCAGCAGTTATCTCCAATTGCATTAAAATCCCAGGCAGATCACAACTATGATTAGAAAATATGCAGTGGCCCACACCCTCTGCAACCCAACCCACACTCCCTTTTTTCTATGTGTCTCTCAAATTCTTGTAAATCACTGTTGAGGCCATTTTTTGCCCAATGTTCAAGCACCCTATTCTCTTTTGTCTTACCATCAACCCCATTATTTGCTTTTATTTTTTTTATCTTTTTAAAAATCTTTTCCTCTAAAACAACCCATCATATCTTTCCCTTCCTGACAGTCCCTTCTTGTATAATTACATGTCCATTTGACCCCTCCCTCTGCTTCACATTTCTCTGAAGTCAGTGCTTCTGAATCTATATCAAGTGGAGCACTGTGCAGTCTTTCCCTTGCTACTTCTGTTCCTCCCACATCAATCTACCTTAGATGAAAGAATGGGAAAGTAGCCCAAAGAAACCATTGCTTCATTAGGCTTCTGTCATGCAATTAAACATGCAATTTCATCCTCATTGCTTTTATTCATTCAACCTTAAATTAGCCTTTGTAGTTTATTTAAGACATTGAAATAAGAGGAAGCATTTCACTTTTGCTAATATCCTGAGAAATATCTCAGAAGACAAGTTACCAGAGGAATACAGGATGATTGGGAAACATACTTAATTCCTATTTTCCAGGAAGCTCTGACAAATGCCTGGACTAAAGGCATATGGAGTGAGACTGATTCCATGCATGCTATAAAATAAAAAAAAAAATGTGACTTAAAATATGAAATCTCTATCCAGACATTTGAATTAAAAAATACTTAAAATGTCCTCTCTGGATCTCTCTATTCCTCCTCCCTCTTTTATACATGACTCCCAGAACTCCACCTAATGTTTGGCTGAGTGTTTCAACATTGGTTTCGATCAGATGCTGGGTGGAGTTGTTTCTTGTAGGATAGCATGAAGATCAACAGAACCAACCAACCTAGGCCCCTAGAGACTTACAGAGGCTGAAATACTAACAAACAAACAAACAAAAAAAGGCGTATATAGACCTAGGCCCTTTACACATATATAGAGGATAGGCAACTTGCTCTTTATGCAGATCCCTTAGCAAGTTGGAGTCCTGTCTCTGACATGGACTTTGTTGACTGTTAGTAGATCACCTTGCCCTAGCTGGGCTGCCATGTTGGGCCACAGTGTGAGAGGAAGCTCTTAGCCCTCATGTGACTGAACTAAGGGAAGTTGATATGTGGGGGACTCTCCTCTCACAGGAGAAGGTGAAGAAGGTGGGAGGGTGAGGCCAAGTAGGGAAGAGGGAGGGGACTTCCATCAATTGAGATGTAACTTGAATAAATAAAAAATAAACTAAAATTAAAAAAGAAAATACATAAAATGAATTTACTGCAACTATGTACTCTCCCAAAATACATTCAGATTGAAAATTGTGTGATAAAATGATGTTTCAAAGTAATCTAAATTTAGGTTGTTTTGTGTTTTTACAGCTTCTTACTCATATGCAGTATTTTGTGATCATATCCTTCCCTGCCTATTTCTTTTTCTTATTTATCCTTCTACCCTCATTAAGCCTCTTCTTCTCAACTGGTCCTGACCCTTCCCCTTGTGTAAGTATGTGCAAGTCTTGTGCAGTAGCCACAGCTGTTGTGGTTGCAATGACCTTGTTACATCCAGAAGAGAGCATTTTAAAGTGCTGTTTCCATCCTCTAGCTTGTACACTCTTCCCCCAACCTCTCAACTTTTAGGAGATACATATGTCCTATTTAAAACTGAACACTTGGACAAGCCCAGCTCACTTGAGCTGAGAGCTGTGCCCCAAGACCCATTGTATGTTCCCTGTTCCGCCAGAGGTAAAAAGCTTCATTTACCAGGAACCTCCAGCTCCACTTCCCCAAACCCACACTAGCTCAGGACTCCAGCCCTTGAACACCAGCACCTAGGTTTTACCCCCTCCCTTCCCCCCACCAAGTCCAAGCCCTTCTCTACCCAAACCCCTCGGGCTCTCCCAGTCACTCTGACCTGGGGGCAGTACCTCCGAGTGCCATCTTCTGGACATGCGCCACCTGGTATCTTCTGAAGTTCATCCTCAGGACCACTGAGGTCCACTAAGGTCCAGTCAGGACCACTCAGAACTACTCAAGACCACAGCACCACTCAGAATCCCTTGACCTTCATCCACAAGACCACTCGGGATCACTCATACCATTCAGGATCACTAAGGACCTCTCAGGACAATTCAGGACCATTCAAGTCCATTCAGGACAATTCAGGACCATTCTGGACCATTCAAATAGTGCTTCTCACAGAGAGGCACAGTTTGAACCTGGGATCTCCAGAAAGCAGCCTGAGAGGACCACAGCCATGGATCTGACATCTAAACTGCAGGGAATTTGCAGCTTTAGCTAGATCTCAGGAACCTTCAGGCCGGTAATAACACAACCCACACCAATCCCTGACCTGTGCTCCCATTTTGGACAAAGCAGGAAAGGGTGAGCTGGGGGATCCACTGAGAACCATCACCCAACACAAAGCCCCACACACCCTGCGGAGAGCTACAGGTCACCAAGATAATAAGGACTCCATACCAAGCTCCTTCTTTGACACCAAGCCCAGAGGGTATTAGGAACAAACAGCAAAGGACAACAAGATGGCTAAAGGCCAGCAAAAGAATAGAACTGACAAAAGTCAGGGAAATATTAATCCAACAAAATTCAGCCATGTTAATACAGCAACCCCTGACAAACCCACCACAGTTAAAACACAAAAAAGATGAAAAATCTATATTTATGAAAATTATAGAGGTCTTAAAAGAAGAAAGTAAATTCCTTAAAGAATTTAAAGACATCACAATTCAACAGATGAAAGCAATGGAGAATTCAATCAAAGATCTCCAAGAAAGCTCAGTCAAACAAGAGAGAGAAAAGGACAAAGCTATGAAGGAAATGCAAGCAAAAACAATCAAATTAGAGGAGGACATGTATAAAATAGTTCAAGACTTGAATTCAGAAATAGAAGCAATAAAGAAAACATAAGCAGAGACAATCCTGGAAGTAAAGAAAACCAAGAAAATAGAACAGGAACTATGGACACAAGTATCACCAATGGGATACAAGATATGGAAGACTGAATCTCGGGCTGGAAGATTCAATTGAAGAAATCAGTACAACAACCAAAGAAAATGAGAAATCTAAAAAAGTCTTCAACCATAACATCCAAGAAACCAAGGATTCAGTGAAAAGATGAAACCTAAGAATTATAGGCATAGATGAAAGAGAAGATTCTAGACTCCAGGAACCAGGAAACATTTTCAATAAAATCATAGAAGAAAATTTCTGAAGCCTAAAGAAAAAGATGCTGAAAAAAATCCAAGAGGCATACAGAACACCAAATAGATTGGATCAGAAAAGAAATTCCTTCCACCACATAATAATTGAAACTCCAAATGTACAGAACAAAGAAAGAATATTAAAAGCTGCAAGAAAAAGGGCCAAGTAACATATAATGGCAGACCCATCAGAATTATACCCAACCTTACTCAGAAACTTTAAAAGCCAGAAGGGCCTGGGATGATGTCATACAAGCCCTAAGAGAACATAGGTGCCAGCACAGACTACTATACCCAGAAAAACTTTCAATCATCATAGATGGAGAAAACAAGATTATTTATCACAAAACCAAATTTAAACAGTATGTAACCACAAATCCACCTCAACAGAAGATCCTAGAAGGAAAACTCTAATGAATTGAGGGAAGGTCACTACAGTCAAGAAAACACAGGAAATAAATAACCCCACTGCAACTAAACCAAAAGAAACACACAAATATATTACCACCACCTACATCAAAATAGCAGGAATAACAATCAATGGTCATTAATATCTCTCAACATCAATGGATTCAACTCCCCAACAAAAAGACACAGGCTTACAGAATGGATTTGTAAATAAGACCCATCATTTTGCTGCATACAAGAAACACACCTCACCAGCAAAGATAGACTTTACCTCAGAGTAAAGGGCTCAGAAATGGTTTTCAAAGCAAACAGTCCAAGGAAGCAATCCTTTAACAAAATTAATCAAAAGTAATCAAAAAAGATAGGGGGGCTGGAGAGATGGCTCAGCAGTTAAGAGCACTGGCTGTTCTTCCAAAGGACCAGAGTTCAAATCCCAGCACCCACATGGCAGTTCACAGCTGTCTGTAATTGCCTGGTATGGTGGTTCATGACTTATATCCAGCACTTGGGAGGCAGAGGCTAGTGAATCACTGTGAGTTCATGGCCAGCTCTGGTCTACAGAGTGAGTTCCAGGATAGCCAGAGCAGCACAGAGAAACCCTGTCATGAAAAAACAAAAGATAAAAAATTAAATGAATAAATAAATAAATAAAAATAAAGAAGATAGGGAAGGACACTATATACTTATCAAAGGAAAAATCCATGAAGATGACATCTCAGTACTGAATATCTATGCCCCAAATACAAGGGCACCCACATTTTTTAAAAGAAACTTTTCCAAATCTTAAACCACACATCAATTCCCACATATTAGTAGAGAGCAGAATAGCTAAATAATTCTTGTACAAAAAAAAATCTGGAGGAATCATCATCCCTGCTTTCAAGTACAGTATTAAAAACAGTTTGGTACTGGCATAAAAGCAGACCAGTTGTTCAATGGAATAGAATCAAAGACCCAGAAATAAACCCACATACCTACGGTCACTTAATTTTTGACAAAGAAGCGAAAAGTGTACAATGGAAAAAGGACAGCATCTTCAACAAATGGTGCTGCTCTAACTGGATGTCAACATGTAGAAGAATACAAATAAACACATATTTATCATCTTGCACAAAACTTAAGTCTAAGTGGATCAACGACCTTCACATAAAACTGGACACACTAAACCTAACAGGAGAGAAAGTGGGGAAAAGCCTCAAACTCATGAACAGAACACCAATAGCTCAGGCTCTAAGACCAACAATCCATAAATGGGACCTTATGAAACCGAAAAGATTCTGTAGGGCAAAGGACACTGTTATTAGAACAAAATGACACCTAAAGACTAGGAAAAGATCTTCACCAACCCCAAAGCTGACAGAGCTACTTCATTAAACAAACAAACAAAAAGATAAGGAAAAAAAAAAGAGGATGTCAGTCCTCCAAGTCCAGAGATAATAGCTACTCCTAAAACTCCCTCCTCTACAGAAACAGTGTATTTTGGATTTATTCCCTTACATTTACTACATTTTACGATGATAATTGTAGTCTAAATGGAATTGGTTCCACAAACATATATCCATTATTGTGTCAGGTTATCTTGCACTATTACAAATTCCATTCCTCTGTTATTTAATAAGCATAAAATCTCCCCTTCTATTTCTGTTTATTTATGTTTTATTCTGGGGAACAAATGTATTCATAAACACATACAGAACCCTGTAGGGGTTAGATAAATTAGATTTAGAAAATATATAGGAGTTTCTGATACTGTCTCTTAATTTGGGGCCTGAAGAGCATTATCAGAAACTCCTATATATTTTCTAAATCTAATTTATCTAACCCCTACATATGGTAATGCTCTTCAGGCCCCGAATTAAGAGACAGTATCAGAAACTCCTATATATTTTCTAAATCTAATTTATCTAACCCCTACAGAACCCCAAATAGACAAATATGTACTACCCAGGCATTTATGTACATACTATGTATTTTAATTATATGTATGTATTTCACACATTGTTACTAGCTCCTAAATATATATTTTACTTCCAAAAAATATACATATAGGGGATCCAAGATGGCGGTGGCTGGTGTGGACACATTTTAATCTTGGGGAAAACAGACACAAAACCGCAAATGTTATAAGTCTCTGTACAAAAAAAATCTGAGAGACTTGACCCCCCTGGGTCTCAACCAACTACCCAGGAACCATTAAAAGTCCCTGGGCAGGATGCTTCCTCCCACTCTTGGACACGCATGGAAGTCGCTGAATCCAGGAATAGGGATCCCTCCCCCACCAGGAGAGACACAGCGGGTAAATTTCAATCTAATACCCAGCAGGCAGATTCAGACCTCACACAGGGATACTCTACAGCCTGCTGCCCCCCCCCCTCAGGTCTCACACAGATGATCCAGCTATTTGGCAAAGGGTTGCGGACCCGTGGAAGCACACGCGACTCGGCCGCAGAGTACCCATCCAGCTGCAGATTTCGACCCACTGTTATGTACAGGAACTTGGTCAACCATGACGCCACTTGCCAGTTTCCAGAGCTGGCTCCATATACAGGGCTATGGAAGTGGCAAGGCTACAGGGTGTGAAGGTGGATTTACCCACCACAGGATCCAACCCTGGGCAAACCGTGAAGTCTTTACTATTATTATTGGATTTTTTTTGCTACTACAGGCACTTCAGGTGGGGAGGCAGCGCTTAAGTGTATACAGCTCCATCCCCTGGATAAGTGAAGTCTCCACCCGAGAGGGGGGGCAGAAAAACAAACTTTACAGGAGTGGAGTCAGGCAATTCGACTGCTAAACCAAAGCGCCCCCTTTGCATCCAAGCCCAGAAGACAACAGGAACAGACAGCTAAGAACTTGCAAATGGCCAAAGGCCACAGAAAAAGCAGGACTCAAGGCGGAATGACTCCAACAAAAGAAATCGATGCTATTTCAGCCGACCAGGATCACGTCACCACAACTGAAACACATGAAAATGATAACAATTCTACATTATGGAAAGTGATAGAGTCCCTTCAAGAAGAACTTAAATTTATGAAGAAATTCAAAGAAGCCACAATTTCACAAATGAAAGCTAGGGATAATACCATTAGAGAACTTCAAAACAAGGTGGCTCAACTTAAACAAGAAACAGACAGGGCAATGGAAGACTTCCAAGCAAAGACAAGAAAATTGGAGCAGGAAATGTACAAAACGAAAAAAACCATTCAAGGTATGAAAATGGAAATGGAAACAAGAAAGAAAACACAGTCAGATTTAAAAGTGGAAATGGAGAGTCAAGGGAAGAGAATAGGAACTATGGATATGAGTACCAAAAATAGGATTCAAGAGATGGAAGACAGGATTTCAGGCATGGAAGATTTGATGGAAGAAATCAGTACAACATCCAAAGAAAATGAGAAAGATAAAAATCTCTCACCCATAACATCCAAGAAATCAAGGACTCAATGAAAATATGGAACCTAAGAATTATAGGCAGGGAGGAAAGAGAAGACTCCCGACTCCAAGGTCCAGGAAGTATCTTCAACAAAATCTTGGAAGAAAACTTCCCAAACCTAAAGAAAGAGGTGCCAATAAAAATCCAAGAGGCTTACAGAACACCAAACATATTAGATCAGAAAAGAAACTCCTCTCGCCACATAATAATAGAAACTCCAAATGTAGAGAACAAAGAAAGAGTATAAAAGCTGTAAGAGAAAAAGGCCAAGTCACATACAATGGCAGACCCATCAGAATTATGCCAGACTTCTCCTCAGAAACTTTAAAAGCTAGAAGGGCCTGGAGAGATGTCCTACAAGCCCTGAGAGAACATAGGTGACCAGACAGACTACTATACCCAGCAAAACTCTCTATCAAAACAGATGGAGAAAACAAGATATTCCATGACAAAATCAAATTTAAACAATATCTACCCACAAACCCAGCCCTACAGAAGATCCTAGAAAGAAAATTCCAACTCAAGGAAGATAACTTACACCCGAGAAAACAGAAGAAATAGAAATCTCCACAGCTACTAAACAAATAGAAGCACAAGACGGCCAACTATACCAAAATAATGGGAAATAACAACCCCTGGTCATTAATATCCATCAACATCAACGGACTCAACTTGCCAATAAAAAGACACACACTGACAGACTGGATCCGTAAACAAGACCCATCTTTTTGCTGTATACAAGAAACACATCTCACTATTGAAGATAGCCACTATCTCAGAATAAAGGGCTGGGAAAAGGTCTTCCAAGCAAATGGACCCAGGAAGCAAGCTGGAGTAGCCATCCTAATATAGAACAAAATAGACTTCCAATTGAAGTTAATAAAAAAAGACAGAGAAGGGCATTACATGCTCGTTAATAGAAATATTCATCAAGAGGACATCTCAATATTGAACATCTATGCCCCAAATACAAAGGCAGCTACAATTGTAAACGAAACGTTTCTAAAACTTAAATCATACATCGATCCCAAACTTTTAGTAGTGGGAGACTTCAACACCCCACTCATAACAATGGACAGATCATCAAGACAGAAGCTAAACAGAGAAATAATGAGTCTAACAGAGATTATGAACCAAATGGACCAAAAAGATATCTACAGAACGTTTCACCCAAACACAAAAGAAAATACCTTCTTCTCAGCACTGCACAGAACCTTCTCCAAAATAGATCATATAGTCAGACACAAAGATAGCCTCAACAGATACAAGAAAACTGAAATAACCCCTTGTATCTTATCAGACCACCATAGAATAAAGCTGGACTTCAATAGCAAAAGAATCAACAGAAAGCCTACACATATATGGAAATTGAACAACTCTTTACTAGAGGATCACTGAGTCAGGGAAGAAATAAAGAAGGAAATCAAAGACTTCTTAAAATCCAATGAAAAGGAAGACACAACATACCCAAATCTATGGGACACAATGAAAGCTGTGCTACGAGGAAAATTCATAGCACTAAGTGCCTTCAAAAAGAAAATTGTGACAGCTCATATTAACGAATTAACAGACAAACGGGGTGAATTGGAAAGTTAAGAAGCAAACACTCCCAAGGGGAGAAGAAGGCAGGATATGATCAAATTTAGGGCTGAAATCAACAACTTAGAAACAAAAAGAACTATACAAAGAATCAATGAAACCAAGAGTTGGTTCTTCAAGAAAATCAACAAAATAGAAAGACCCTTAGCCAAATTAACTAAAAGGCAGAGGGAAAACACCCAAATCAACAAAATCAGAAATGAAAAGAGAGAAATAACAACAGACATTGAGGAAATACAGAGAATATTTGGATCCTACTTTAAAAACCTATACTCCACCAAATTTGAAAACTTAAGCAAAATGGACAATTTTCTTCATAGATTCCACCTAGTGAAGCTAAATCAAGATCATATTAACAGATTAAACAGCCCTATAGCCGCTAAGGAAATAGAAACAGTCATTAAAAATCTCCCAACCAAAAAGAGCCCAGGGCCAGATGGCTTTAGCATAGAATTCTACCGGACCTTCAAACAGGAGCTAACACCAATACTCTTCAAACTCTTTCACCAAATAGAATCTGAAAGAACATTGACAAACTCATTCTATGAGGCCACAGTCACCCTGAATCCTAAACCACACAAACACCCAAAGAAAGAGAACTTCAGACCAATCTCCCTCATGAACATAGATGCAAAAATACTTAATAAAATACTAGCAAACCGAATTCAAAAACACATCAAAAGTATCATACACCATGATCAAGTAGGCTTCATCCCAGGAATGCAGTGATGGATCAACATATGAAAGTCTCTCAACATAATTCACCATATAAACAAGATGAAGGAAAAAAGCCACAAGATAATCTTGCTAGATGCAGAAAAAGCATTTGACAAAATCCAACACCCTTCATGCAAAAGTTCTGGAGAGAACGGGCATACAAGGGCCTTGCCTAGAAATAATAAAGGCAATATACAGCAGGCCAGTGGCCAACATCAAATTAAATGGAGAGAAACTTGAAGCATTTCCTCTAAACTCAGGGACAACACAAGGATGTCCACTTTCACCATATCTCTTCAATATAGTACTTGAAGTTCTTGCTAGAGCAATAAGACAACTAAAGGAGATCAAAGGGATACACATTGGAAACGAAGAAGTCAAATTATCCCTATTTGCAGATGATATGTTAGTATACATAAGCGACCCCAAAAATTCCACCAGAGAATTCTTACAGCTGATAAACACCTTCAGCAAGGTGGCTGGATACAAAATAAATTCAAAAAAATCAGAAGCCCTTCTTTATACAACAAGCAAATGGGCTGAGAAAGAAATAAGGGAAACAACCCCCTTCACAATAGCCACAAACAATATAAAATACCTGGGGGTAACTCTAACCAAGCAAGTAAAGGACCTGTACAACAAGACCTTCAAGTCCTTGAAGAAAGAAATGGAAGAGGCCTTTAGAAAATGGAAAGATCTCCCATGCTCATGGATAGGTAGGATCAACATAATGAAAATGGCTATGCTACCAAAAGCAATATATAGATTCAATGCAATTCCTATCAAAATACCAACAAAAATCTTTATAGACTTGGAAAGAGCTATTCTCAATTTCATATGGAACAACAAAAGCCCAGAATAGCTAAATCGATCCTTTACAATAAAAAAATATCTCGAGGTATTACCATCCCAGATTACAAGCTGTACTACAGAGCAATAGTAGTAAAAACAGCATGGTACTGGTATAGAAACAGACCAGTAGATCAATGGAATTGAATTGAAGATCCAGAAATAGACCCATTTAGAGAGCTGCGAAGTGCCGCGCCCTAAAGATGGCGCTGGTCTCCGCCTTCCACCAGCCCGACGGTGAGTGCTCTTTATGATAATAAGTTCATATTTGGCAAAGACTGCTGATCTGGCTTGCTTCCGCATACGTAGACCTCTAAGATAGCACCACTTGGCTTTACTTGACTGGCTGTTTAATTAGTATTTAGCCTGTGGGTTGGGTCTGCCCCATTATTCGGAAGACTGTTTTCAAGGGACCTGAATAAACTGCTGGAGAAGAGTTTTATGAGTTGCGTCATTCCTTGCTGGACAAGGGGGGACGCGACAAAGTGGTGGCCCATACGGGGAACCAGAAAAGACTCAGAACTCCTGCAGTCAGGGGAAGTGCTTGGTAAGTTCCTGGGATAAATCAGGACAATAAAGTTTCACGGAAATAGCGAACACAAGGTAAAGTTTCGCGGAGATAGTGAACAAACAGTTAAGTTTTGCAGAAATAGCAAACAAAGGGTTAAGTTTCGCAGGCAGTTGCGAACAAAAGGTAAAGTTTCGCAGGAAGTTGTGAACCTAAAGTAAAATTTTTAAACATGGGATTGTCTCAGTCACATCCAATTTTTCTGGCTCTTCAGGAGCTACTTTTAGCTAGGAATTTGAAGATTAAGAAGTCTACCTTAGAGAGATTTCTGAATGAATGCGATTCTGTGGCTCCGTGGTTTGCGGTGTCCGGGAATCTTATGGTATCCTGCTGGGACAAATTAGGCAGGGACTTGGATTTTGCTTGGGAGCAGGGGACTCTGAAGCATGGAGTAAGCCCGATTTGGAAAATGGTGAGATGTTGTTTAGAAGATCAGAGGTGTTGTAATGCAATCAAAGAGGGAGAATCAGCTTTGGAACTACTACAAGGGGAGAGATCTGAGCAGGCAGACAGTGAAAAGGAAGACAAAAAGAAAGTTCCTCTCTATCCCGATCTTAGAAATTTTAGAGATTTTAGAGATTTAGAGGACTCAGAGAGCACAGATTCTGAAGGAGAGCTACACGCTCTAATAGAACAGTTGGAGAGGACTGTTATTAGAAAAAAGGAAAAGAAAAAAGTAAAACAGAAGGGCGTATCGGCAGCAGTCAGTGTGGGAGGAGCTGTTGCCATGGCGCCTGACACGTCAGCGTCAGCGTCAGCAGCAGTCGGAGTGGGCGGAGTCGTTGCTACAGCGCCTTCAGCCACGCAGGCGGCAGCTGATGTAAACAAAGCCGTTGCCATGGCGCCTTCGACTCCTCCTCCATATCCAGAAGCCGCTCAGACAGAGCAGCCAGTTCAGTCCCTGAAAGTAGGGAGATCTTTCTGCCCGGGGATGTGGACACAAGTAAGAACAGAATAGAACATTATCCCACTGCACTTGCTGCTTTAGCCTTGAATGGTATCCAACAATGCTTGCAGTCTTTTGGAGTTGCTCCTGCCAGTATAATAGTGCCTTATTCCAGTTATCAAATTAAGATTTTGTGTGGCACTGTAGATGACTGGGCAATATTGCAATGTAGCTTTGAAGGAGTGATTGATAACCATTATCCTAAACATCCATTACTATTATTTTTTAAGGAGCACCCAGTGATATTCCCTAAGGTTACTTCAGCAGTACCACTTCAAGGATCACCAAATGTGTTTACTGATGGCTCAAAGACAGGCTGTGGAGCCTATTTGATAGAAAGACAAGAGCCCGTGTTATGTCAGTTTCAACCGGGCTCCCCCCAAATAGTAGAGTTGAAAATAGTAATTGAGGTGTTTAAAAGATGTCAATTTGCATTCAATTTGATTTCAGATTCAGTTTATGTGGTCAACGCAGTGAAAGCATTAGAATTAGCAGGTCCTATTAAGAATAGTAGTACTGTATGTGCCTTATTACAAGAGTTACAAGTTTTAATCTGGCAGAGAAAAAGGTGTTTTTATATTCAACATATCAGAGCACATACAGGATTACCTGGACCATTAAGTGAGGGTAATAATAAAGTTGATCAATGGACCTGGATGGAATGCATTTTTTGGAGCTCATTCCTGGATCAAGCCAGACAGTTTCACCAATTATTTCATGTAAATGCAAAAACTCTACAGCAGAAATTCCATTTGTCTAGAGCAGATGCTAGACAAGTAGTTTTGGACTGTCCTCAGTGTGTGATTCATCATCATCCTCCCAGTGTGGGAGTGAACCCTAGAGGGCTGTTGCCACTCAAAATCTGGCAAATGGACGTTACCCACATTTCAGAGTTTGGAACCTTAAAATATATTCATGTATCTGTGGATACCTGCTCAGGTATCATACATGCTACACCTATGAGTGGAGAAAAGGCTCGCAATGTCATAGGACATTGCTTAGAAGCCTGGGCTGCATGGGGAAAACCACAGCAGCTAAAAACGGACAATGGACCAGCCTATACAGCTCAGTCCTTTGTCTCCTTCTGCAACCAGATAGAGGTACAGCTTAATCACAGATTGCCATACAATCCTCAAGGACAAGGAATTGTGGAGCGTGCTCATCGCACCTTGAAAGAATGCTTGCAAAAACAAAAAGGGGGAATAGGCCAAGGCCGTACCCCCAAGGAAAGAATGTCTTTAGCCTTATTTACTTTAAACTTTTTCAATTTGGATGCTCAAGGCCGCTCAGCAGTGGACAGACATCAGGATTCCCATGGTTTACCTAAAAGCATGGTGAAGTGGAAGGATATTTTGACAGGCTCTTGGCGGGGGCCTGACCCTGTGCTAACATGGGCGAGAGGGTCTGTTTGTGTTTTTCCTCAGAATCAACAAGATCCAGTGTGGGTGCATGAGCGCCTTGTGAGGAAGATTCGTCATGAAGACCTTCCTAAGGATCCTGGTGTTAGTAGCAGTGAGTATGTCAGGAATGACCGAGCCGAGATGGGGGATCCTGTCGATATTCCCAAAGCCGATGCCGGTCAGACATGATGCAACTGTGTTTCCACGCTTATTTAGCAGTAATAGAAGCCTAGGCTTACCCTACCCTCCCTTTGATGATCAGAGAAGCCCTATAGAAGGTAATAGAAATGTCAGCTTGAAGGGTAGTTTGTGCTTTTTAATGAGCTTCAATAGGTCAGATGATACAAAATGCATTAAATTGTCTCAGCAGTCAGCAGATTTTTTACCACAACTGAGGTTTGGGGGTAGGAGTGGTGGCTTGTTTTCAGGCAATGGTTTTCGTCTTGAAGGATGGTGGCCCACACGAGTCTCTGACTGGAACCCCCCCAAACAGCCACGCTGGGCACCTTTTTGTAAAGGATCCACAGGAGAGGAAGGACCTTTTCCCTGGACTGGATGTCAGGAGCACAGAGCAGTTTGGGTTCAACAAGATTATTTTTCCTTTAGCCCCATGATTAGTAATATAGTGAATAAGTCTTGTACAGGAATGCTTGATATATCTACTAGGGATCCTCAGCAGACTGCCACCAATCCTTTTGATTTGTGGCTTTTGTGTGGAGTAAATGGAAGTTGCATGGACTTGGGACCTGTCACTATGCTTGGAGGAGGAATTTATCAAAGAGGTAATTTTTCCCTAGGGTCTGCTACCAGATTAGATTTCTCTAGCGGTAGTGGCTCTGGTACTTGGAATTCTTTGTTTCATTCTTACCGCAACAAGAACTTTTTTAGCTTTGCCAGTATGTCTCTGGCCTCCTTTTCTGTGGATTGTAAGTAATGGGAGTGCATCCTTAGGTGAAGAAAAGTTAGTATGCACTCCAAGTACATGTTTTTATGCCCTATGCTGGAATGCCACAGCCTTTCCTGTGGCTGTGGTGACTAGAATGCCTCGATATGTACCAGTTCCTGTAGAGGCTCCTAATACCATGATGCTATTCAGGTTTAAAAGAGATTTTGGCATCACTGCAGCTATTGTTACTGCTATCACTGTTGCTGCTGTGGGAGCTACTGCCTCAGCTATTGCCTTGTCTAGTTCTATACAGACTGCCAATGCCCTGAATAACATCTCAGCCACTGTGGCACAGGCATTGGATACTCAGGCCTCTATGAATTCTCATCTCAAAGGAGGTTTTATGATAGTTAATCAACGTATAGATTTAATACAAGAACAGATTGATTCTCTTTGGCAACTAGCACAGTTGGGTGTGAGTGGAAATTGCAAGGTTTGTGTGTTACTTCTGTGCAATATCAAAATTATACAAAAGCTGCTAATTTGTCCAGACAATTGTCAAAGTTCCTCTTACAGGATTGGTCGGCTGAATTTGAAAATTTGATGAGAGAGCTGAGAGCGACAATCATCCACATCAACTCCACTCGGGTGGATCTGAGCCTGGCTACTGGCTTGACTTCTTGGATACAGATGGCTATGGATCATCTTAAGGAGTGGGCGGGTGTAGGCTCTTTGGCGATACTAATGATGCTAGCCTCTCTGGTTTGCCTATGGTGCATCTACAAAATGAGAGCCACACAAAAGCGTAATGCAGCCATGATTATACAAGCCCTTGTCACCATTGAGGCGGGCCAGTCCCCTCAGGCATGGCTTGCTGCCGTGAAGTAAATCTTCACTAAGCATAGTCCCTGCCCACTGAGGAATTCGTTCCATGGATATTAGGGTCTGGTAAGTCAGTGACGGAGTTGATGGGTAAGTCTCGGCCACCTAAGACAGGGCAGTCCCGAGTGGGGAGGCTGACCCAGAGACGGGTAAGAGTTTGAGCACGGCCCTCCTACAGGCTCAGGCCCACCGTGAGATCCCCAGATAGAGGGATTGCGAAGCCTTTCCAGGGACTTTTACCAACTTTAGAAAAAATAAAAAAGGAGGAACTGTAGAGAGCTGCTAAGTGCCGCGCCCTAAAGATGGCGCTGGTCTCCGCCTTCCACCAGCCCGACGGTGAGTGCTCTTTATGATAATAAGTTCATATTTGGCAAAGACTGCTGATCTGGCTTGCTTCCGCATACGTAGACCTCTAAGATAGCACCACTTGGCTTTACTTGACTGGCTGTTTAATTAGTATTTAGCCTGTGGGTTGGGTCTGCCCCATTATTCGGAAGACTGTTTTCAAGGGACCTGAATAAACTGCTGGAGAAGAGTTTTATGAGTTGCGTCATTCCTTGCTGGACAAGGGGGGACGCGACAGACCCACACAATGATGGCCACGTAATTTTTGACAAAGAAGTCAAAACAGCACAATGGAAGAAGGACAGCATCTTCAACAAATGGTGCTGGTCGAACTGGATGTCCACTTGTAAAAGAATGAAATTAGACCCATACTTATCACCTTGTACAAAACTTAAGTCCAAGTGGATCAAAGACCTTAACATAAGACCGGTCACACTAAATTTACTAGAAGAAAAAGTGGGAAAAACCCTCGAATTCATTGGCACAGGTGACAATTTCCTGAACAGAACATCAACAGCTCAGGACCTGAAATCAACAATCAATAAATGGGGCCTCATGAAACTGAAAAGCTTCTGTAAGGCAAAAGACACTGTCATTCGAACAAAACTGCAGCCTACAGACTGGGAGAAATTCTTCACCAACCCCACATCTGACAAAGGGCTTATATCCAAAATTTACAAAGAACTCAAGAAATTAAATGCCAAGAAACCAAATAATCCAATCAAAAAATGGGGATCGGAGCTAAATAGAGAATTCACAAAGGAGGAATCCCTAATGGCTGAGAGACACTTGAAGAAATGCTCAACATCCTTAATCATCAGAGAAATGCAACTCAAGATGACTCTGAGATTCCATCTCACACCTGTCACAATGGCTGAGATCAAAAGCTCAAATGACAGCACATGCTGGCGAAGGTGTGGAGAAAGGGGAATAGTACTCCATTGCTGGTGCGAGTGCAGGCTTGTGCAACCACTATGAAGGTCAGTATGGCGATATCTTAGAAAACTTGGAAAAGCTTTGCCTCAGGACCCAGCCATACCACTTACTGGTATAAACCCAAATGTCTCCTCACAGAATCATAAGGAAGTTTCCTCATCTATGTTCATAGCAGCCTTATTTGTAATAGCTAGAAACTGGAAACAACCCAGATGTCCCTCAACGAAGAATAGGTTAAAAAACTGTGGTACAACTACACAATGGAATATTATTCAGCAGCCAAATGGATGGAACTAGAAAAGCTCATCCTGAGAGAGCTAACTCAGACTCAGAAGGATGCATATGGCATCTATTCACTTATAGTAGGATTTTAGCTATATAATAGAGGATATCAATACAACCAACACACCAAAGGGAACATGGACATACACTTTTTATTTTTTATTTATTTTTTATTTTTTTATTCTTTTTTATCTGTTTGTCTGTGTATTTGTATGTTTGTTTTTTAGTTGTCTCTCCCTGACAATGAGACACTTTTCACCAGTGGTACTGCCTCGTAGACCCCCATTGTATGAGGAGGCTCTTGGCCCTCATATGATCTCTGAACTGGGATGAGGGACTGTTATATAGGGACACTCCACTCCAGAGAAGTGGGATGAAAGGGTCAGGGGGTAAAGAAAAAAAATGAAGTATAAAGTTTTGGCCTTTTGCTGCTAATTGTCATAAACTGTTTAGGATAATTAAGAAATGCAAACTAATAGTCATGCAAGCCTGTCATTTTGTTAGGTACTATGACAGTCTACTAGAGTTATTTTCTAAGCTAATCAGAAATAAAGCAACTAAGAGACAAGCAACATCTGCTTACCCTAATATAAGAGATAGATAGGGCCTCTTCAAAAACCTCAAGAGATCTGCAGAATATGGCATTCAAAGATGTTTTCTTAACTTTAGATTATTTTTGTTATCGAGACATGTCAACTCCTGACAGCACCCCCTATTATACTCCAAGTAGAAGATGAGCATCGAAGAATCTCCAGTGGGTGATGACTGAATTAGTGGCAAGCCTATGTCTTGGCAGGAAAAACCCCTTGCTCCAACTTTAGACAGAATGCTGTCCAAAAAGGACAAAACTTGGAAGCAGATAAGTCGAAAACCTCGCTCTGCCAAGACAGGGTAGGCAAGTCCTTCATAATTCCTGCTCTACAATCAATTTCTGTCAGAGAAATGGGGCCAAATGACTGAAGATCTATGCTGTGATGTATGGAGAGAAAATGTGAAATGTCCAGGCAGCCAATGGTATGTCATTTCTTAGTTTTGGAAGCTGCGGGCCCTGTACTTCCTATAAAATCAGATATATTTACCCCTCTCTTGTCTCTGAGGTGGTTGAAGAACAGATAGCTAGAGTCTCAAAATTAAATTTTGAGTTATTTAGGAATCAAGAGAGTGTTATGGATCTAAGAAGATGTTTTTTTTTTTTTTATACTTTATTTTTTATTTCTTCAAGTTACATCTCAATTGAAATCCCCTCCCTACCCCGCCTCCAGTCCCACCCTCCCACCCTCTTCCGCCTCAACCCACCCCTCCCCTTCCTTTTTTTTTAAGTTTAAGATATATCTTTTCCCCCCAACAGCTCCCCCTTTCAGTCCAACAAATGGCTCTTACTCTTATAATAATAAATACAATACAAAACAACAGAGGTAATTAGGCCAAAATTATGAGAGTTATATGGCTTGGCATACAATCCCAATGTCCAGTCTATATGTATTTGGCACCTGACTTCAACATTCTACTGTCGATCTATCTCCATGAGTTTAAAGTTCTATATCCAACTCAACTTTCATCACAATTTAAAAAGCATCTTCTTAGAACACCTTCTTGATTCCCAAACAACTCAAAATTTAACTATGAGACTCTAGCTATCTATTCTTCAACCACCTCAGAGACCTGAGAGGGACAAATATATCTGATTATATAGGAAGTGCAATGCTGCAGCTTCCCAATCTAAGAAATGACATACCAGTGGCTGCCTGGACAGCTCCCATTTTCTCTCCATACATTACAGCATCAATCTTCAGTCATTTGGCCCCATTTCTCTGACAGACATTGATTGTAGAGCAGGGGTTATGAAGGACTCTCCTACCCTGTCTTGGCAGAGCTAGGCTGTCGACTTACCTGCTTCCAAGTTTTGTCCTTTTTGGACAGCAGTCTGTCTACAGTTGAAGCAAGGGGTTTTTCCTACCCTGTCTTGGCAGAGTTAGGCTGTCGATTTCCCCGCTACCAAGTTTTGTCCTTTTTGGACAGCAGTCTGTCTGCAGTTGGTGCAAGGGGTTTTTTTTTGCCAAGAGAAAGGCTTGCCACCAATTCAACCATCTTACAGTGGAGGTTCTTCGATGCTTATCCTCTACTTGGAGTAGAATAGGGTTGCCGTCAGGCGCTGATATGTCTTGATATAAAAAAAAATCTTGATTTAAGATAACATCTTTGAATGCCATATTCTGCAGATCTCAAGGGGTTTTTGAAGATGCCCTATCCATCTCTTGTATTTAGATAAGCAAATTTTGCTTGTCTCTTAGCAACTTGATTACTGGGTAGTTTAGAGAATATCTGTGATAGACTGTTATAGTAGCCAACAAAGAGACATGTTTGCATGACTAGGAGTTTGTTTTAACTATCCTAGACCGTTTTAGACGGTTGGTATCAAGAGGTCAGAGCTTCACATTTTATTTTTAAGTATCTCTAGGTATGATACCATTGGGAAGCATTACCTTTAAATTTGTATCAATATACAAAGATCTATTCAATTGTGGTTAAATATACTCTAATTATGTATCAATATACCAAGATCAATGCCTATGTAGCCCAATATAATCTTAATATTACGTCCATATGCAAGGGTCAATACCATTGTGGCCAACTATAATCTTAATTTTGTATCAATATACAAAGATCAATACTGGTGTAATCCAATACAATCTTATTTTTGCACAATAAACAATGGTCAATACCACTTTAGCCAAATAAACTACTAAATTTGTATCAATATACAAAGGTATAAGGGCATATTCAATAATCTGCCCCTTCTTCCTGGACCTTCCTGTGCTATGTCTATATCTCATTTATCTCAAGCCCATGCACTCCTACATAGGAGAGGAAGAAGGATACAGAAAAGGAAAAGTAGGAATTCCCTGGGGCTACCCTCCAAAACCCATTAAGACAGGACCATTTATCAGCTTGTAGACTCTTCCCCTACATAACAGAGTTTTCAGTTATCCTTCAAATAACCAAAAAGATGGGCGGAGAAACACCCTCCCCACCCTCTGGGCATGGGACGTCGCTCTCTTAAAGTGACTTCCTGCTGATTTGGGTCGTAGTAGACCTGTTTGGGGCCCCAACCCAAATGGGAAAAATGATTAAAAATGTTAGTACAATCCTTTTATGTTCAGTCCTTCTGTTCTCAGCTGTTTAGATGACCTAAGGGGTTTGTAGGCAGAAGCTGGTCTTGCAGGCTTCACTGAGGTTCCGGCCGGGGCACTGTGTAGAGCTGAACGGTCCCAGCGACACTGGATTGCAGTGGTGGTTGCAGGCCCCCGATGGAGACAGCTATTGAGGAAGTCTGCCAGGCAGAATCAACTGTGTCACTCATCCTCCTTGGTGCCTGATTCTGCTCTCTGCTGAGGATTCCGCTGTCCGCTGTCCCCGGGCTCCCCTAATGGACACTTCAATTCTTCTGGAACGATAAGAGCAGAGCCCTGCCCCAATCCCAACCCTAGGACAATTGCCCTCTTTTTTTTTTTTCTGGGGGGGGATGGAGGGGGCTAGGTAGTACTTCTCCTGAAGCAAATTTGGCCTTCTGACAACATACAAAGCGTTATCTTTCAATCCGGGTTAAAGTAGAAATCATTCTGTCACCTTGGAGCTAAACCAGCTCTAGTGTATATATTTTGAGATCCCAAAGGACAATCTGCCTGCATCAAGAAGGCCTTTTGTAAGTAGCCTCCAAACCTAGGTCCCTCCAAATCCCATGTGTGTGTCTCTGAACTCTAATTATTGGGAACAGGGACCTGTGTTTCTCATCAGAAGGGTTCAAAGATGTGTTCCACCACTCCTGGATCGAAGTCTTTCTCTATTTAGAGTTTACCCTGCATCAGGCTGACCCTGAACTCCGGGATCTGCCTCTTTCTGTCTCCAGTGTGCTGGGAGCTGGGACCAAGGGTGTACTCTTCTTGAATGGTGGGACCAAGAGTATGCACCCTCACCACCCCGCTCCATATGACTCCAGAGTACATAAGACCACCAACTCTAAGGTGCCCCCCCCCCCGGTCTCCGCTGAAGTCAAAGGCATGGGCCAATACCACAATTCCCTTGTATTTTACCTTAGCTCCACGTCTTCTCTACACCTGGAGGTCTGCAAATCCAGGCCGAATGGCTGTATCCTCTGTTCCATTCACAGTGTTTCAGCCCTGCCCCCTGCCTTTTTTTTTTTCTACTAGTTAATAAATTTATTTGTTTGTTGCTTCAGGTTACATCCTTATCATATTGTCCTCTTTTCCCGCTTCCCAGCCCCACCCTCCCATGCTCTACCCCCTGACCCTTCCGTCTTGTTCCTCTGGGGTGGAGTGTCCCTGCCTAACAGTCTCTCACCACAGATCAGGAGTCATATGAGGGCTAAGCGCCTCATCATTCACCGGGGGCCTAAGAGGCAGTACTGCCAGTGACTGGTGTCTCATTGCTGCTGGGGGAATACTAAAAAAAAAGACCAACAAACACACAAACCCACAAAAACAAAGAATATCAACAAAAAAAAAGAGAGGAAAAAGAGAAGGGAAAAGGAAAGAGAAATAAAGAAAAAAAGAAGGAAAAAGAAAAAGATAAAAAAAAAATTATGTCCTTGTTCCTTTTGATGTGTTGGTTGTAGTACAGATATCCTGTACAAAATAGTTAAAATCCTACTATAAGTGAATAGATGCCATGTGCATCCTTCTGAGACTGGGTTAGCTCACTCAGGATGAGCTCCTCTAGATCCATCCATTTGGTTGCAAATTGCATGATTTCATTGTTTCTGATAGCTGAGTAATATTCCATTGTATAGATGTACCACAATTTTTTAATCCATTCTTCAGTTGAGGGACATCTGGGTTGTTTCCAATTTCTAGCTATTACAAATAAGGCTGCTATGAACATGGATGAGGAGACTTCCCTATGTCTCCGTGAGAGGTCCTTTGGGTGTATACCCAGAAGTGGTATGGCTGGGTCTTGAGGCAAGGTTATTCCTAGATTTCTAAGATATCGCCAGACAGACCTCCATAGTGGTTGCACAAGCCTGCACTCCCACCAGCAATGGAGTAGGGTACCCCTTTCTCCACACCCTCGCCAGCATGCGCTATCATTTGAGCTCTTTATTTTAGCCATTCTAACAGGTGTTAGGTGGAATCTCAGGGTAGTCTTGAGTTGCATTTCTCTGATGATTAAGGATGTTGAACATTTCTTCAAGTGTCTCTCAGCCCTTAGGGATTCCTCCTTTGTGAATTCTCTATTTAGCTCCATCTCCCATTTTTTGATTGGATTCTTTGGTTTCTTGGCATTTAGTTTCTTGAGTTCTTTGTAGATTTTAGATAATAGCCCTCTATCAGATGTGGGGTTGGTGAAGATTTTCTCCCAGTCTGTTGGTTGCCGTTTTGTTCGAATGACAGTATCCTTTGCTTTACAGAAACTTTTCAGTTTCATGAGGTCCCATTTATTGATTGTTGATCTCAGGTCCTGAGCTGTTGGTGTTCTGTTCAGGAAGTTGTCACCTGTGCCAATGAGTTCGAGGGTTTCTCCTACTTTTTCTTCTAGTATCTTTAGTGTGGCTGGCCTTATGTTAAGATCTTTGATCCACTTGGAATTAAGTTTTGTACAAGGTGATAGGTATGGGTCTAATTTCATTCTTTTGCAAGTGGACATCCAGTTGGACCAGCACCATTTGTTGAAGATGCTGTCCTTCTTCCATTGTGCGTTTTTGGCTTCTTTGTCAAAGATTAGTTGGCCATAGGTGTGTGGATCCATGTTTGGGTCTTCAATTCGATTCCATTGATCCACTGGTCTGTTTCTATACCAGTACCATGCTGTTTTTATTACTGTTGCTCTGTAGTACAGCTTGAAGTCTGGGATGGTGATACCTCCAGATGTTTTTTCATTGGACAGGATTGATTTAGCTATTCTGGGCTTTTTGTTGTTCCATATGAAGTTGAGACTAGCTTTTTCCAGGTCTATAAAGAATTGTGTTGGTATTTTGATAGGAATTGCATTAAATCTATAGATTGCTTTTGGTAGGATAGCCATTTTTATTATGTTGATCTTACCTATCCATGAGCATGGGAGATCTTTCCATCTTCTAAAGGCCTCT
>CAJQZJ010004801.1:6720403-6745549 GCA_907164525.1 Lophiomys imhausi
AAGTATCTGGTAAAAATTCTAAAGTTATTATGGACCAACAAATTATGTAGTCATCCCCTGGCTCTGTCTCATACAATATTTCATGATTATCTGTGAGATAAGGGAAGAGGGATATGGTAATTGTGTCCAATTTACAGTTGAGAAATATCTAGAATCTTCTCCACACCATAACCAGCTGTGGTTTTCTATGTTCCTTTTGTGCACAAATAAGCTTCTCTGATGAGAGTTGAGCTATTCACTGATCTATGGGTAAAACAATAGGATACTAGAAGTCAGTCTAGTTTTGTGTCCATGTAGCAGAGTAATAATAGAGTTTTTCCCCTCAGTCCTATGACCTGTCTAGCCTTAGGTTCTTAGCCATTATAATAGTGCTAGATATGAGTTCTTGTGCCACAGGATTTAAATACAACCAGAAAGTGGTTGTTTATTCCAATAACATTCATGTCATTATTGCAACAATGGATATCACTGTAACTCATAGGGTTCACATGTGAGTAATATTAATAATGTCATCTGTCAACTTTGTTTTTCCATATTCTATGACTCAAGTATGTGACATCTTCAGCTTAGGATCTCACTATCAACCTCTCAAGTGTAGCCAACAGTATTGACAGTAGCCTGTAATATTTGTGTAGGGGGAGGTATATGAGAACTCAGCCAACAACTTTAAAAGACATAAGACAGCACCAAACCTTTTTATTTGTTATCCTTTGTTGTCTAATAGGGGTGGTGTTGTCCTATTATAAGGTAACTACATTGAAACTATTTTTATGCATGTACATGCACATATTTTAGGAAGCTACTGCAGTATGAGGTTTTTACATAACTTTTTTAAAAAAAGGTTCTTTAGTATTAATTATCTCTCCCATAATCCCTCCTCTCCCTTGCTATATGAATTCTCACTCAATTTAATCTTCCTTGCTTCATTTTTCCTTTTCCCCACTTTATATCACTGTTCACTCTCCCCTACCTCTGCCCACCCCCATAGTCCATTATAATTTTCTGACCTTTATGAATAGTCCAAATGGAGCATACATACTTGAGGATTCAAACCTAAAATCCACAAATGATAGAAAACATGCAACATTTGTTTTTCTAGATCTGAATATCCAACTCAAAATGATTGCTTCTAGCTCTAGTTACCTGTGACTTATGTAATGTCATCTTTTTGTTTTAAATATTGCATCACTTACTGAGATTAAACAGCTAATAAATAGTACATATAAGTAACTATTTGAACAAAAACTACTCCCAAAACACATAGAATAAACAAATAAATACCAAATATTAAAACTTTTAACCATTGGTTGGTTTTCATTAATTTCTTTACTATCCACTTGTGACCCTTTATTTTATTACTTGGAATCAAACATTATAATTGCATCTGAAATGCAATGTTTGCTGGATCTTCATTGTCCAGTCATACTCTTTGTGTTCAAATTACTCTTCAGTTTCTAACACCCGCTTTTTAAAATAATATGAAATGTTCAGTGAATATTTCAGAATTCTATACATGTATTTTCAACATAGCCATTCTTTCCCCCTCCCACAAGAACAATCAGTTACCCCCTCCGCACCCTGCTCTATGTCCTGACCATGCCCTAGAAGTGATTTTTTTTGCAGCATACATCCTGGTCCTCTGGTTCTCTTTTTTCCCCCCATCTTCCATATTTCCTGAGCTTTGGTTTAGAGACTGTGCTGTAAATGAGTTGTGGGAGGCACCACAGTCTCAGCTTTTCTGTATTTGACCAGTTGTTGCTGTCTGTACTGGTCTTTCTCTTAAAAAGGAACCTTCCTTGATGAAGGATGAGAGCTATACTTACCTGTGGATATAGGGATAAGTATTAAGAATGAATTTAGAAATTGTCCCAGCTTAGTAAGGTGGCAGAGTCAATGCTGCTAATTTCATTTTTCTTAACAACTAATATTAATATTCCACTATGTAAGTGTACTGTATTTTCATTAGCTACTTATTAATTGATGGACATCTAAGGTGTTTCAAATGTCAACTCTTCTGAATAGACCAGCAGTGAATATGAGAACAATTATCTCTGAAGTAGTATACACAGTCATTTGTGTGTGTGCCTATGAGTAGTAGGGCTGGGTCATGTACATCCATTTCTAGATTTCAGAGGGATTTCCACTTATGTCCATAAAGGTTTAACATTTGAATTCCCTACAAGCAGTAAATAAATGTTTTTTCTTCCAACTCATTTATTATCTTAGTCATTTGACTAGAGTAAGATGAAGTCTCAAAGTAGTTTGAATTTGCATTTCCCTGTGAGTTAAGAATATTGAACATTAAAAATTAAATTTCTTAGCCATTTGTATTTGATCTTTTGAGAACTCTGTTTAGTTTCATGCTCTATTTTTAACTATATTGTTTGTTTATACAATAATTACTGTTTTGAGTTCTTTGTGTGTGGGTATATACCAGCTATAAATCTAACCAATGTTGATTCAGTTCCTTGGGCAGATATGTGGAGGCACCCCACACCAGAGGAATGGGATGGGTTGGAGAGGGGGTAGAGGCTGGGAGGGTGGGACCAGGAGGGGTGGAGGCTGTAACTTGAATTAATAAACTTAAAAGAAAAGAAATCTATACTTCTAATGCAATTTTTTTAAATGCCTAATGTAATTCTTCTAGAAATTGCAGAGATAATCTAAATTTCATACAGAAACAAAAAAAATGCAAGATAGGCAAAACAATCCTGAACAACAAAAAAATCTGCTGGAGATACATTTTTCAAGATATATTTTAGAACTACAGTAATAAAACAGCACTATGCTGACATAAAAGCAGACTCATTGATAGAATGGAATAAAGAGCTCACATAAAAGTCCATGCTCTTACAGACTCTTTGGCTTTCTACAAAGAGACAAACAATACACATTGGGAAAAAAGACAACATCTTCAACAAGTTTACTGGCCATGCTGCATAGTTGTGTGCATCAGAAATAAACTAGATCCTTTTCTCTCACACTGTAATAAAACTCAACTCCATATAGATGAAGGACCTCAACATAAGACCAGATACCAATAGATGATAAAGTAGGGAATACTATTGAATAAAATATTTATTAAAGATCCCTGTAAATGTTATGTGATCTGCAAGTGTGAATATCAAACTCTATGCCACAGGGATTCTCCCAATTTATAAATATTACAGAGAATTCTCTCTTATAGTTATCAGGAAAAGCAATGTTTTTAAAACTTCTAAGCCAATTGTCCATCTTGTGTAATACATATTAGTAACTTTACTTTTTTCATTTCTTTGGAGATTCAATGCAAAGTCTTGGTGAATATGTTATATTTTTGCAACTGTATGATGTATATCTCAGTTATATTTCTAGCTTATTTTGGGGAATTTTCAATCTTTGGTGATGTGAGAAATTAGATGCTCTACTATTGAAAGTTTAAGAATAGAAGTCACAGAACAGAATACTTCCCTCAATAAAGGGAAATTTTAATTAACAAATGAAACTTTATGTTAAAAATTAATTTGTTAATTACTTTTGCCTTGAGCTTTCTTATCTTCTCAGAAAGTCTGGCATTGTGATGAGCTGGTGTGTCCCTGCAGAATTTTAGATTTATTGTTTATTTTACATATTATTATTTACTCAAAGTCTTCTATTTTGGAATTGCAAGACAACACAGCAATGTGTCTAGTCTTTAAACTAATTGTATATCAGAATGCTAACTGGAAAAAAGCAAGATGAATGAAAGCCCTTTGTCATTTTAGAACACATATAGGAGTAATCTTTCCTCAAGTCTTGCTTGCAAATCTGTAAGAGGAGCTTGTAGGGTAACACACTTTCCTTGCTTTCCTTCACTTTGCTAAGAACCATGAGAAAAAATATGGCTTCTGTGTATTAAAAAGAACAAATGTATTCCATTATGTAGATGTACCACAGTTTTTTTGTCCATTTTTCTGTCCATCAGAAACAACAAAATCATGCAATTTTCAGCCAAATGGATTAAACTAGAGAAGCTCATCCTGAGCAAGCTAACTCAGATTCAGAAGTATGCACATAGGATCTATTCACTTATAATCAGATTTTAGACATATAGTACAGGATAGCTATACTACAACCAATGTACCAAAGGGAACAGAAACATAGATTTGTTACCTGTTAATGAGACACTTTGCTACTGGTGCTTCCTTGTAAGCCACCAGTGTATGAGGAGGCTCCTGGCCCTCATATGACTGATCAACTGAGGTGGGGGACTGATATTCAGGGACACTCCACTCTGGAGGAGTGGGATGGAAGAGATAGGGTGTGAGGGTAGGACTGAGAGGGGTGGAAAGAGGACACTGTGATGGAGATGTAACCTGAAGTAATAAATAAATATTTTTTTTAGAAAAGAACAAATGTGTTGTGACTCACCAGGCATGGCTCAGATATAAGTATATGATTTTCTTTCTTTGACTTTTCAATACATTGATTTGAATAACAGGAAATGATCACATGCTCATATTAATGCTTATAGCATTTCTGTTGCTATTGTTAACTAATTAAGGATACAGGTTCATAAAAAGAAATTAAATATTATATGAACTCAGTAAAAATATAAAATATTTTAGTATTATCAACTGAAGAAGTTATTTATATGCTTGTAATGGACTGTGAACATTCAGGCATTCCTATGATAAAATGCTGACCCTAAAATGATGGTTTTTAGATGCAAATTTTGAGAAATGATTTTGCCACAAAAACAGCTAATATCTAAAACAAATCCTCTATAAAAGAGAATCTAAAGAGATCCATGATTTTTTCCACCAGGTAAGAACAAGTAGAAAGTTCTTAATACAGATTCCACTATTCCATGATGCTAGATTTCCAAGATTCCATTTAGTTAATATAGTAACTAGAATTCTACATAAGTGATTGAATTATAGACTATATAGTAAGCTGGAGAGATGGCTCAGCCAATAAAGGCTAGGCTCACAACCAAAAATATAAACTATAGAGTTTGCTACATTTTATTCTAGTACTATGAACAGATTAAGAAAATATTCTATTTTTATTTTTCAAATGTATTTTGTGTTTTACTGCAAAGTGTTTTTCTCCCTTTATCCTTATACTTTGCCAGAATCTTGTATAATACAAATATTACTTTTGTGTTAAAAATTGGTCAGTGATAGAGTCTGACAACACTAAATCAAAAGTATGTAATAATTACTCTTCATAAACTGCTAGGAAGGAAGAACCAATCACAATTTCATACATATTGTTGGAAGCCTCTCTGAAACTCTCTCCTTTTACCCTTCAGTTGCACTATAATAATGAGGACAGAAGTAGTAGTTGGCTGCTAGGTCTTTTGACACATGAAATATATAAGCTTATAATTTATTTATTTTATATATAAATAATACCTTTCTTTGTAGAATGAGGATATCATGGGGACCTGCATTGCTAAGCATTGAGACACACAAAAGTGTTTTCACTGATAGAAAAACCATCAACATAAACTGCATGCTCCAGGCCACATACCACTTTATAAAGGCCTTCAATCAATTTTTTTAAATATCAGCAAGCTTGAAGAATTACCAGCATTATTGCAAAATGGGCACATTCAGGAGTGAAAACCTGACTTTTTTTTTCACGAAAAAAGAAATTTATTCTATCAATATGGGGTACAGAATAAAAACAGCATATTCGTTAGTATAACTTTAAATAATTGTGTTAGTTTTTCAGTTTCTCTCTTAACCTGGCTATCACTCAAGTAATTGAGACTCTACTAATTTATTTGTTAAACAATATTCACAACATATGAACTGAGCAGTTATTACTCTATTTTTTTCTTTTTTAATTTATTTTTTATTTCTTCAAGTTACATCTCACTCACCATCCCCTCCCTACTCCCCACTCCAGTCCCCACTCCCACCCTCTTCCCCTCAACCCCCCCATCCTCTTCTCTTTTTTTGTAAGTTTAAGGTATATCTTTTTTCCCCCAACAGCTCCCCCTTTCAGTCCAACAAATGGTTCTTTCTCTTAAAACAATAAATGCAATACGAAACAACAGAAATAAATAGGCCACAATTATGAGAGTTATATGGCTTAGCATACATTCCCAATGTCCAGTCCATATGTATTTGGCAACTGACTTTTACATTCTACTGTCTAACCATCTCCATGAGTTTAAAGTTCTATATTTAACTCAGCATTCATACTAACTTGCCTCACAATTTTAGAAATATCTTCTTAGATCCAGAACACCCTCTTGATTCCTAAGCAACTCAAATTTAACTATGAGACTCTAGCTATCCATTCTTCAACCACCTCAGAGACCTGAGAGGGATAAATATATCTGATTATATAGGAAGTGCAGGGCCTGCAGCTTCCAAAACTAAGAAATGACATACCAGTGGCTGCCTGGACAGTTCCCATTTTCTCTCCATACATTACAGCATCAATTTTCAGCTACTTGGCCCCGTTTCTCTGACAGACATTGATTGTAGAGCAGGAATTATGAAGGACTTGCCTTCTCTGTCTTGGCAGAGCTAGGCTGTTGACTTACCTGCTTCCAAGGAAAACCTGATTTTTAATGGTACATTCTCTATACTTCATCAATCTCCTTCCCATTGAATCACAATCAAAAACCTCCTCAATTGCATTCTTCATCTGACCCCAACATTAGTTCTTAACTTTATGCCAATAGATACAAAGAGTGTTCTAATCCATTGTGTGCAATATATGTCTGTTTCCTCCACGTCACTCTAAATGGCAGTCTTCATTTCATTGTGTAGCATTCTACTAAATGAAAACACTGCTTGTTGTGATACAAATACAGTTAATATTATTCTGGTCTATGGCTTTTCCCTCACACCTCTACCTGTCTTGACTATTTACCCATGAGTGAATACTGACCACAAATTATGTTGCACACTGGGCTTCAAAATATCCTGTAAGTATTCCTAACAAATTTACATATTCAATAACATCTGAAGAATATTTCAAATGCTTGATGATTTTGTTATTATTTTCCATCAGTATTTAAAAATATCAGTCATCCTGGTTGGGGAAGATAAAATTTCATTTGAATTCTGATTATCACTCCTATTATCCAAGGTTTAGCCACCTACATATGCTTGGTGGACATTTTATTATGTTTTTGTGAAGGTCTTGTTCAAATATTTTCCTATCTTTCTATTGGACTGCATATCATTTTCTCATAATATTCTGTACAATTTCTTTATATAATCTTGGAGAAAGATTCACTGAGATGTGTGTCTTAAAAATATCTTCTGTCATTATGCATCTTAACTTTGCACTGATATAAGCATTGTTCTTAAACAATTTCACTGATTTCAATGTGTTTGTTTATACATCATTGTTGTATTCTGGGCTTTGTGTGACCTATTATGATGTTATATGTATACTCAAATCAAGAACAACGTCATACATTGTTTTCTGTATGCATTATTATTTATTTTTGACATTTATCCTACATTTGTTTTGGAGTAGAGTATAGAGAAAGAAAATGTTTACATTTCCTACTTGTATATCCAATTGACGTAGAGTATAACTTTTTTAGATACTGCTTTATTCTACTGCTTTGAAATCTACCTTTTAAATAAGCCCAATATTTATAAACGTATCAATTTATCACTAAAGTGCTTTCTGTCCATCTGAACAATTTTATAATCCATCTACAAACAAAAATATTTTTTTAAACAGGATCTCATGTATCCCAAGGTACTCTCAAACTCACTCTGTAATGGAGGTTGTTCTTGAACTTCTGGTCCTCCTGGTTCCATTTCCCAAGTGCTGGCATTACTGGCATGTATCACTGCACTCTGTTCATGTACAAAACGATTATTTATTTATTTGTTTGTTTGTTTGTTTGTTTATTTATTTGTTTGTTTATTTATTTATTTATTTATTGCTTCATGCTACATCTCCATCATTGTGTCCTCTTTTCACCCCTCCATGTCCCGCCCTCTCAGCCTCTACCCCCTAACCCTTCCATCCCACTCCTCTGGAGTGAAGTGTCCACACTGAGAAAGAATTCAGGGAAACAGTCCCCCACCCCAGTTCAACAGTCATATGAGGGCAAAGAGCCTCCTCATACACTGGGGACCTACAAGGCAGCACCACTAGGGAAAAGTGTCTCATTGACAGGGAAAAAAAATCTATGTTCATGTTCCCTTTGGTGAAACCGAATCCAAGAACACATCAAAAGTATCATATACCATGATCAAGTAGGCTTCATCACAGGAATGCAGGGATGGTTCAACATACAAAAATCCATCAACATAATTCACCATATAAACAAGCTAAAAGAAAAAACTACATGATAATCTCGCTAGATGCGGGAAAAGCATTTGACAAAATCCAACACCCCTTCATGCTAAATATCTGGAGAGAACGGGCATACAAGGACCATACCTAGAAATAATAAAGGCAATATACAGCAAGCCAGTAGCCAACATCAAATTAAATGGAGAGAAACTTGAAGCATTTCCTCTAAACTCAGGGACAAGACAAGGATGTCCACTTTCACCATATCTCTTCAACATAGTACTTGAAGTTCTTGCTAGAGCAATAAGACAACAAAAGGAGATCAAGGGGATACAAATTGGAAACGAAGAAGTCAAATTATCCCTATTTGAAGACGATATGATAGTATATATAAGCAACCCAAAAAATTCCACCAGAGAACTCCTACAGCTGATAAACACCTTCAGCAAGGTGGCTGGATACAAAATTAATTCAAAAAAATCAGAAGCCCTTCTTTATACAACAAATAAATGGGCTGAGAAAGATATCAGGGGAACAACTCCCTTCACAATTGCCACAAACAATATAAAATACCTGGGGTAACTCTAACCAAGCAAGTAAAAGACCCGCACAACAAAAAATTCAAGTCCTTGAAGAAAGAAATTGAAGAGGCCATCAGAAGATGGAAAGATCTCCCATGCTAACAGATAGGTAGGATCAACATAATAAAAATGGCCATACTACCAAAAGCAATATAAAGAGATTCGATGCAATTCCTATCAAAATACCACCACAATTCTTTATAGACCTGGAAAAAGCTATTCTCAATTTCATATGGAACAACAAAAAACCCAGAATATCTAAATCAATCCCATACAATAAAAAAACATCTGGAGGTATCACCATCCCAGATTTCAAGCTGTACTACAGAACAATAGTAATAAAAACAGCATGGTACTGGTATAGAAACAGACCAGTAGATCAATGGAATTGAATTGAAGACCCAGAAATGGACCCACACATCTATGGCCACCTAATTTTTGACAAAGAAGCCAAAACCACACAATAGAAAAAGGACAGCATCTTCAACAAATGGTGCTGGTCCAACTGGATGTACACATGTAAAAGAATGAAATTAGACCCATACTTATCTCTCTGTAGAAAACTTAAGTCCAAGTGGATCAAAGACCTTAACATAAGGCTGGACACATTAAATCTTCTAGAAGAGAAAGTGGGAAAAACCCTCGAACTCAATGGCACAGGTGACAACTTCCTGAACAGAACACCAACAGCTCAGGACCTAAGACCAACAATCAATAAATGAGACCTCATGAAACTGAAACCCTTCTTTAAGGCAAAAGACACTGTCATTTGAACAAAATGCCTGCTTACAGATTGGGAAAACCTTTACCAACCCCACATCTGACAGAGGGCTAATATCCAAAATTTACAAAGAACTCAAGAAATTAAATGCCAAGAAACCAAATAATCCAATCAAAAAATGGGGAAAAGAGCTAAACAGAGAATTCACAAAGGAGGAATTCCTAATGGTTGAGTGTAAAAAGAAATAATTAATTAAACTGTTTAACCAGTGTTTATTTTATTGTAATTGGTTCGGCGGCTGTTAATCTTTAAGCAGACATTATAAATGAGCACACAGGACACTAACATGGATTTTAACAAGCCTTGGCCTGAATTGTGCAATCCTAGCCCACCTAAGCTAGCTCTTAATTCTATTACCCAAATATGACCCCATATATACATACGTCCCCTTGGACTGCCATTCTCCACGATATGCCAATGTTCCTGGCCATGTGGAATGAAGTTCATTTTTCTAACCCATGGTGTGTGCCTCCTTCCTGCTGCTCCTGGCTGGAATGCCTTCTTCCTCCTGCTGCTGGCTGGATTGCTTTAATTCTCTGTCTAAAGCGTAGGCTTCCTGCTCTAATCCCAGGAAGTCCCACCTTTCTCTGTCTTTGCCCAGTCTCAGGCCTTGGCATTTTATTTAACCAATCAGAGTCAATGTAAGTAAGAGACAGCAAGCAGGACCAATTAATTAACATTTAGAATGCTTAACACTACCCCAACAATTCCCTCCTTTTGTCTAAAAAAAAAGCTGAATTTTTAACTCTTTTAACTCATATAGTAAAAACAATAAGAACAAATATGAAACAATCAAGAAAACTATATATGAAATTTATACACATAATGTTTAGCCTATTTGTACCAGGCAATCTTGAGAGACACTTGAAGAAATTTTCAACATCCTTACTCATTAGAGAAATGCAACTCAAGACGACTCTAAGTTTCCATCTCACAACTGTCACAATGGCTAAGATCAAAAGCTCAAATGACAGCACATGCTGGCAAGGGTGTGGAGAAAGGAGAACCCTACTCCATTGCTGGTGGGAGTGCAGGCTTATGCAACCACTATGGAGGTCAGTCTGGCGATATTTTAGAAAACTTGGAATAGCTTTGCCTCGGGATCCAGCCATACCACTTCTGGGTATACATCCAAATGACTCCTCACTGAATCACAAGGAAGATTCCTCATCTATGTTCATAGCAGCCTTATTTATAATAGCCAGAAACTGGAAGCAACCCAGATGTTCCTCAACCGAAGACTGGATTACATGTAACTGTGGTACATCTACACAATGGAATACTACTCAGCCATCAGAAACAACAAAATCATGCAATTTGCAGCCAAATGGATGGAACTAGAGAAGCTCATCCTGAGTGAGCTAACCCAGACTCAGAAGGATGCACATGGCATCTATTCACTTATAGTCAGATTTTAGTCATATAGTACAGGATAAGTATACTACAAAAGGATTTTTTAAAAGGACAACTTTACAATAAAATTTGCTACCCAGAACCATCCTCTCCAGTTTCATCATCATTTAAGAATTTTTTCGTGATCCTTAGTTCCATAAAAAGTTTAGAAACCAGACATTAAGTTCAAACAACAACAACAAAATGCTAAGATTTTGAATGGAATTTCAATAAGCAGACAGATAAATGTTTAGAGGATGTTTCCACTGTAGTGAACTTTGATCCTATAACAAAGCTGCCTATCATGTAAAGTCTAGACAACCATTCTCTCCACTAAAATTCTCTCATCAGAAGACATTGTTCTCATGATCAGTACTGAAAATACAGGGTGATATAACAGAGCAGTTTCAGCCTCCTCTGAAGATAAATTACAGACACAGAGCAGACACTGGGGTACAGACTGTGTTATTTCACTGGGTTAAAGGCTGAAGAGTTTTATATTAGCAAGAACACAGTAGTTTCTCCCATATTAGTTTCAAGTCAATTTATTTGTGTTGTTCAAAACAACTTACTTATAAGAGCAACCTGATTAGACATGCTGTTCTCTGATTATATGACTCTTTGTTCAAGAATTATGGACTAACTCTGTAGTTAATGCTGGGCTCAAACTCACAGACATTTGCCTGTCCTCTTCTGGTGTAACCACCACCTGGCAAAGAGGAAGTCAGGTCATCTGGAGTTAAGAGTTACAGGTAATTAAGTTCATAGGGTTTGAATCGAGGTCCTCTGCAAAAGCAGCCAGTGCCATTTTTCCAGGCAACCCAGAACCAGAACGACAAACATGATATGTACTCATTTATAAGTGGATGTTAACAGTTAAGTAAAGGAAAATCATGCAAAAAAATACTCAGAGAGGTTAAGTAACAAGGAGGCCTCTAGAGGAATCACTCTGGGAAAGGAAAATGGAATAAATTGTGCAGGTAGACATGTGGAAATGAGAGCAGGAGGGATCAGGTGAAGGAAAGAGGGACAGAGAGATTAGAATTGTGGAGCATATGGAGGGTGATTTGGAAAACTTATGCATGGGACACTTCCTGGAACTTATGAGGGTGACCCTCGTGAGGACTTGTAGTAATGGAGGATACAGAGTCTGAACTGGCTATACTTTGTAACTAGGCAAGGCTTCCAGTAGTGAGATTGGGATCACAACCCAGCTACAAAAGCTGTAATGTAAAACCTGTTCTGGCTGCAAGATATGGTGGGTCAATGGTGTCTCAGAGATTATGGGAATGGCCAACCAATGACCATGCCACAAGAGGGAGCCACGACACTCCCTGAATAGCCAGGAACTGATCTTGGATGACCCAAGTATCTAGGATAGAACGAAACATGATGGGATGATGATGATGACTATGGTGGTGATGGTGATGGTGATGATAATTAATAATATTTTTTTAAAAGTCACCGAAATGCTTCCTTATGATATTCTCCCATACTCATAGAGAGGTATCTAGCCCAATCATCATCAGAGAGGTTTCCATCAGCAGCTGAGGGGAGCAGATGCAGAGACCCACAGTCAATATTAGGCAAAGCTTAAGGAATCCTGCAGAAAGGGGGAAGAAAAAATTGTAGAAGCCAGAGGGGTTGAGGACATCAGGAGAACACAGCCCATGGAATCAACTAAGCAGCACTCATTGGACTAAAGCATGAGACTGAAGTAGCAATCATGGAGCCTGCACCAGGCCCTCTGCATACATGTTGTGGTTGTTTAGCTTGAAGTTTTTGCAGGACTCTAACAGTGGGAGTGGGCATGTCTTTGATGTTTTTGCCTGCTCTTAGGACCCTTTTCTCATTACTGGGTTGCCTTCTCCACCCTTAACATAAGGGTTTCTGCCTAGTCTTATTGCATCTTGTTATGTCGTGTTCAGTTGATAACCCTGGGATGCCTGCTCTTTGATGAAGGAAAATGGAGGAGCAGTGGATCTAAGGGAAGAGCATAAGTGGAGGGGGAGGACTTGGAGTAGTGGAGGGAGAGGAGGAGGGTTTATTATATGAGAGGAAATTTTTAAAAATTATGGACTTAATTTTTCTGTCACCATAAACAATGTCATAGCACAATCTCTGCAACAATTTGTCATCCATTCCCTTCATGAATCAGTCAAAGAAACATGGATAATCAATTCTCAGAGTACTTTCTGTACTTCTTTCCTTGACTTAGAAGCATTTCTAATTCCTATATGACACATATTTACTGAGTACTTACCAATAATCCCAATAATATGAAATATAATTGAAACAAGTTTTCTGTTTTATACTATATCTAAAATATAAACTTCTTCTGCATGAACTTAATATGAATGATAATCCACAAATCATTGTTTCATTTAAATCAACTCAGATTAATTTCTTTTTTTGCTGTTGTTTCAGGAGTGTTCAAAATGTTGTAGAAATATGCTGTAATTAATCACATAGCTGTGCTTGTGCACAATGCCTCACATTTCTATTTCTGAAAAATACCCCACCATTGCCTCTGAAATCCTGAGTTCAACAAATCCACTTTTAAGCATCTTTCTGCAGAGCTTCATTTCCACACAACCACAGGCTTATCAGTTACGTCTACACAGAAGATCCACCCTGACTCAAAGTTCAATAGTGAACGTACTGTATTCTTTTTAAGATGACCCTTGTATATTGATGCAAAATTAAGATTGTATTGGGCTACATAGATATTGACCTCTGTATATTGATACAAAATTAAGATTATATTTGGCCACATTGGTATTGATCTTTGTATATTGATACAAAATTAAGGGTAATGCTTCTTAAAGGTATTGTACCTAGTAATGCTTAAAAATGAAATGTGAAGTTTTGGCCTTTTGCTACCAACCATCATAAACTGTTTAGATAATTAAGAAATGCAAACTAATAGTTATGCAAGAGTGTCATTTTGTTAGTTACTATGACACTCTATCACAGTTTTTTGCTAAGCTACTCAGAAATCAAGTTGCTAAGAGAGAAGCAATAGTTGCTTATCTAAATATAAGAGATAGATAGGGTGTCTTCAAAAACCTCAAGAAATCTGAAGAATATGGCATTCAAAGATGTTTTCTTAACTTAAGATATTTTGATATCGAGACATGTCAGCACCTGAGAGCACACCCTATTCTAATCCAAGTAGAAGATGAGCATCAAAGAATCTCCAGTGTGAGATGGTTGAATTAGTGGCAAGCTAGATCATGGAGCCTGCACCAGGCCCTCTGCATACATGTTGTGGTTGTTTAGCTTGAAGTTTTTGCAGGACTCTAACAGTGGGAGTGGGCATGTCTTTGATGTATCTTGGCAAGAAAAACCCCTTGCGTCAATGGTAGACAGAATGCTGTCCAAAAAGGACAAAACTTGGAAGCAGGTAAGTCAACAGCCTAGCTCTGCCAAGACAGGGTAGGCAAGTCCTTCATAATTCCTGCTCTATAATCAATGTCTGTCAGAGAAACGGACCAAATGGCTGAAGATTGATGCTGTAATGTATGGAGAGAAAATGGGAACTGTCCAGGCAGCCACTGGTATGTCATTTCTTAGTTTTGGAAGCTGCAGGCCCTGCACTTCCTATATAATCAGATATATTTATCCCTCTCAGGTCTCTGAGGTGGTTGAAGACTAGATAGCTAGAGTCTCATAGTTAAATTTTGAGTTGTTTAGTTATCAAGAGGGTGTTCTGGATCTAAGAAGATGTTTTTAAAATTGTGAGGCAAGTTAGTATGAAAGCTGAGTTAGATATAGAACTTTAAATTCATGGAGATGGTTAGATAGTAGAATGTTAAAGTCAGGTGCCAAATACATATGGACTGTACATTGAGAATGTATGCTAAGCCATATAACTCTCATAATTGTGGCCTATTTATTTCTGTTGTTTTGTATTGCATTTATTGTTATAAGAGAAAGAACCATTTGTTGGACTGAAAGGGGGAGCTGTTGGGGGAAAAGATATACCTTAAACTAAAAAAAAAGAAAAAGAAAGGGTAGAGGATGGGGGTTGAAGGGGAAGAGGGTGGAAGGGTGTGACTGGAGGGGGAAGTAGGGAGGGGATTGTGATTGAGATGCAACTTGAAGAAATAAAAAATAAATTATTAAAAAAATAAATAAATATGAAGTTGCATATCAAAAAAAAAATGGAGATGCCCACATCCTATCATGTCTATTTTGGTGTCTAGGGAACTAATACAAACAACAACAATAACATCAAACCCCACACACTAGAATGTTGAGATTGAATCAAGACATTCATTCCAATGACTATACGAATGGTACTTACTATTACTTTTTATTACTTAATACTAATATTTTCAAATATAGAGACAGACACGGCTGAAACTAGAGAAATCATTGGCACCATTTTCCAGCACTTCATTTCCATTTCTTCTCTTATTCACACCACATTTCCATTGGGAGATATCTCTATATCTTTAACACAAGCTAATTCCTGATATTTATTTAGAATGAAATGGATGAACCTAATCTGTGTTTATACATATACATTAAAACACTTACTAGAGAGTCAAGTTTTCTGTTCAATGTTTACCTAGTCCTCCTTAAATGTTAGCAGTCATGAGGACAGAGGTTAGTCTGATTAATTTCTGTGTGCTCATACCTGCTGTACATCTCAGGAAATAGTTTTAATTTATGAACAATGTATAAATACAAGGGTTTATAATACATGTTTTTTAATTCTTTCATTATTTTCATAAGATTTTACCACCCTTATTTGAACAAATAATATATGCATTTTGTTTATCAAATGGCTTGTTGGAATATTAAATAATTCTCAGATTATTAGATAAGAATCACAACAAACTTATGATTCTGCATGATGCTATAAATATTGATGCTAGGTTCCAGAAACCTACAATTCTAATGTCACAGAATGCAGAAAGTTCACTGGAGTGCCAACAATCACTCCAACTTGAAAGCCAGTATTGACTATCTTTCTGAGACTGCTTTGTATTTCCTTAGTTGTACTTGACACTATAACATGCACTTCATTTACATTACAATTGACATTTAATAAATGCCTGTTTGTTAATGATGGGAGACATGATGGTAAGTTACTCTGGGGATGCAGACAGATAGGGACACCCAAGAAATGGTCTTCTGACTAACACAGAGGATGATGGGAAGAATAGAATTTATGGAGGTGCAAAATCAGAAAAACTAGAAAACTAGCAATTTAAAATAAAATAGAATAAAGATTTCTCCTTCATATGGACTTCTAATCAAAGATAATATCCTTAAAAACAGGCAATGGATATTTGTAAACTGTCAAATATCTCTAGTTGTTGATACTAGTTTAGATAGAATTCAAAGGGCCCTGAGTCTGTTGTTTATAATACATTGAAATTAATTTGCAATGCATTTTTTTCATAAATTAGCATAGTCCTGCAGGCTCAAAAAATTACTAGGTTAAGCACAAGAGAAATCAAATTGAAAACGTGAGTAGTTTTCAGTAATGATTAAAATTATTCACAATGTATAACAACCCTTCAGGCTACTAATATTTGCTGACAAATTATCTATTGTTTTCATAGAACTGATACTTTTTAATTGGAAGGGGTTTTTTCACTGTTTCATTTAATGTGATTAATGTAGCTCATTAGAAAACTTACTTCATGTAGTGCCAATCAGATAACACAGAAACTCACATGCGGTCAAAGTACAGAAGTTAAGTGTCAGTGAATTCTCAGGAATACATGAGGCATTTGTATCACCTGAGAGAAACCCCTGGGTCTAAAACTTATTTAACAAGACCATTTAATGACTTATAACCAAACCCTCTAAGTAACAACAAACATCAATAACCCATCAAATGACCAAGGTGGGGGGATTTTAAAAAAATTACCTACCCAACCATCTGGGAATGGCACATCGCTCTCTTAAAATTGCTTCCTTATGATTTGGGATGTAGGGAACCTGTTTAGGGGTCCAAATGAGAATGGAAAAATGGTTAATAGTAACATTTGATGTTCATTCCTTTTGTTCTCAGCTATTTAAATGTCCTAAGAAGTTTGTAGTCTGAGGTTGAACTTTAGGGCTTTACTGAAGTCCTGGCTCGAACAGTCTGGGGGCTGAGCCATCTTAGTTAGCCATTTTGACTAGTTCTGGTAGTATTTTTTTTTTTTTTTTTTTTTTTTTTTAGGAAACAGCTATTGAGGAAATCTGTGAGACTGGATCATCTAGGCTACTTGTCTTCTTTGGTGTCTGGTCCCTTTTCTTCATAGGCTTCAGTAGTCCAGTTGTCCCTGGACTCCTTAAATTGATGCTTTTGTTCTCCTGAAAGAAAACAACAGAGCCCTGCCGTAATCCTAACTCGGAGGCAGTACTTTTTTTTGGTGTGGGGGGGGAGGTAATATCTTTCCTAGAGCAAATTGTGTTTTTGACAATATGAAAAGTCTTATCCTGAGTGAGCTAACCCAGACTCAGAAGGATGCATATGGCGTCTATTCCCTTATAATCAGATTTTAGCCATATAGTACAGGATAACTATGCTACAACCAGTGCACCAAAGGGAACATGAAAATAGATTTTGTTTCCTGTCAATGAGACACTTTGCCCTAGAGGTGCTGCCTTCTAGGCTCCCAGTGTATGAGGAAGCTCTTGGCCCTCATATGACTGCTGAACTGGGGCAGGAGACTGTTATGTAGGGACACTGCATTCCAGAGGAGTGGGATGGAAGGGATAGGGGGTAGAGTATGGGAGGGTGGGACTGGGAGGGGTGGAAAGAGGACACTGTTATGGAGATGTAACCTGAAGTAATAAATATTTTTAAAAGTATTGTCTTTCAATTGAGATTTTAAAATTTCTTTTGATATTTTATAGCTAAACATACTTTTAAATGTATATATTTTGAGATCACAAAAGACAATTCAGTTTGAATTTCAGCATGCCTTTTGCTAGAATTTTTAAAAATAAATCATTGTAAATCGTATGTGCTTGCCTCTGCCTTCCAAGTATTGGGATCAAAGGAGTGTGCCTCCCAATGTTGGGGTTAAGTTGTGCACCACTACCTCTGGATCTAAGTTTTTCTCTGTTTGAAGCTTGTCCTATGTCAGGCTGGCCTTGAACTCAGAGATCTGCAAGTTTCCATCTCCAGTGTGTTGGGATTAAAAGTGTATGCCCCTCAAATGTTGGGATTAAAGGTGTGATCATCACTACCCTGTTCCTTCTTACTCTAGAAATTATAAGACAACTAACTCTACAGTGATTCTCCTGTTTCTCCCCCCTTCCTTCCCTCCCTCCCTCACTATTCCTCTTCACAGTACTCTCCTTCTCCTCAGATGAGGTGGGCCCTCACATACCATAATCCATCAGTTCATCAGTCATGTGAAGGCCAAGAGCTTCCTAGTACGTGGCCTTAATATGGCACACCATCTAGGGTAAGATATTCCACTAACCTACAACAAGTTCCATGACTCACTGCTAGGTGGAGTTTTTCCTAGAATAGCTATGCTAGATTCCTATCTGTTAGAGTCTGTGTATTGTAGGATGGTTATCTGTGCTATATGATTAATATCCACTTATAAGAGAATACATACCATGTTTATCTTTCTTTGACTGAGTCAGCTCACTTAGGATGAGTTTTTCTAGATACATCCATTTGGTTGCAAATTTCCATGTTTCTGAGAACTGTGTAGTATTCCATTGTGTAAATGTACCACAGTTTTTTTTTAATCCATTCTTCAACTGAAGGACGTCTGGGTTGATTCCAGTTTCTGGCTATTACAAATAAACCTGCTATGAACATTGTTGAGGCAAGGTCCTTGTGGTTCGGTGAAGAATCTTTTGTTTGTTTGTTTGTTTGTTACTTCAAGTTACATCTCCATCACAGTGCCCTCATTCCACCCTTCCTGGTTCCAGCCTCCCACCCTCTTCTCCCTCTCCCACCCTTCCCACTCCAATCTTTTGGATACATGCACAGGAGGAGTATGACTGGGTCTTGAGGTAGAACTATTTCCAATTTTATAAGATATCACAAGATTGATTTCCAAAGTGGTTGTACAAGTTTGAATGCCCACCAGCAGTGGAGGAGTGTTCCTCTTTCTCCACATCCCTGCCAGCATGTGATATATTTTGAGTTTTCAATCTTAGCCATTCTGACAGGTGTCAGATGGAATCTCAGAGTCATTTTAAGTTGCATTTCCCTGATGACCAAAGATGTTGAACATTTCTTCAAGTTCCTTTCTGCCTTTAGAAATTCCTCTTTTGTGAATTCTCAGTTTAGCTCTATACCCCATTTTTGGAATGGGTTATTTGATTTTTTTTTTTTTGGTGTTTAATTTCTTGAGTTCTTTACATATTTTGGATATTAACCCTCTGTTGGATGTCAGGTTGGTGAAGATCTTTTCCAAGTGTGTAGGCTGGTGTTTGTCCTAATGACAGTGTCGATTGCCTTACAGAAGCTTTTCAGTTTCATAAGGTCCCATTTGTTGATTGTTGTTGGTCTTAGAGCCTGAGCTATTGGTGTTCTGTTCAGGAAGTTGTTAGCAGTGCCAATGAGTTCCAGGCTTTTCCTCGTTTTCTGTTTAGTGTGTCCACAGAGAACCTGTAGGAGTTCTCCGGTGGAATTTTTGGGGTCACTTATGTATACTATCATATCATCTGCAAATAGGAATACTTTGACTTCTTCCTTTCCAATTTGTATGTCCTTGATATCCTTTAGTTATCTTCTTACTCTAGCGAAAACTTCAAGTGCTATGTTGAAGAGATATGGAGAGAGTGGGCAGCCTTGCCTTGTTCCTGATTTTAGAGGAAATGCTTTAAGTTTCTCTCTAGTTAGTGTGATGTTGACTATTGGCTTGTTGTTTTATTATTAAATTATTTATTAATAAATTGCCTTTATTATGCTTAAGTATGGCCCTTGTGTGCCTGATCTCTCCAAGACTTTTAACATGAAGTTTCCTATGTTGAACCACCCCTGCATCCCTGGAATGAAGCCTACTTGATCATGGTATGAAATTTTTGATGTGATCTTGGATCCAGGTTGCAAGTATTTTATTGAGTATTTTTGCATCCATGTTCATAAGGGAAATCAGTCTGAAATTTTCTTTCTCCATTGGGTCTTTATGTGGTTTAGGTATCAGGGTAACTGTGGCCTCATAGAATGAGTTTGGCAGTGTTCCTTCTGTTTCTATGTTGTGGAAGAGTTTGAAGAATGTTGGTATTAGTTCTTCTTTGAAGGTCTGGTAGAATTCTGTGCTAAAATCATATGGCCCTGGGCTTTTTTTTTGGTTGGAAGACTTCTAATGACTTCTTCTATTTCCTTAAGAGTTATAGAACTGTTTAATTTGTTTACCTGTTCTTGTTTAACCTTAGTAGGTGGACTATATCAAGACAATTGTCCATTTTGTTTAGGTTTTCCAATTTTGTGGAGTACAAGTTTTTGAAGCAGGACCTAACAGTTCATTGGATTTCCTCAATGTCTCCCTTTTCATTTCTGACTTTGTTGATTTGGCTATTTTTCCTCTGCCTTTTAGTTACTTTGGCTAGGGATTTGTCTATTTTGTTGATTTTCTCAATGAACCAACTCTTGGTTTTGCCGATTCTTTGTATTGTTGCTTTTGTTTCTAAATTATTGATTTCAGCTCTGAGTTTGATAATTCCTGTCATCTGCTCCTCTTGGGAGTGATTGATTCTTTTTGTTCTAGCTCTTTCATGTGTGCTTTTAGGTGGCTAGTATAAGAGCTCTCCAATTTCTTTTTGAAGACACTTAGTGCTATAAATTTTCCTCTTAGCACTGCATTCAATGGGTCCCATAAGTTTGAGTATGTTGTGCCTTCATTTTCATTGAATTCTAAGAAGACTGTAATTTCTTCCCTGACCCAGAGGTCACTGAGTAGAGAGTTGTTCAGTTCCATGAGTTTGCAGGCTTTCTGTTGTTTTTGATATTGTTGAAGTATAGCTTTATTCCATGATGATCTGAAAAATTACAAGGGTAATTTCAATTTTCCTATATTTGTTGAGGCTTGCTTTGGGACTGACTATATAGCCAATTTTGGAGAAGGTTCCATGGGGTGGTGAAAAAAAGTATATTCTTTTGTTTTTGGGTGCAATGTTCTGTAGATATAAGTTATGTCCATTTGATTCATGGTGTCTGTCAGGTTCCTTATTTCTCTGTTTGGTGTCTGCATCATTGATCTGTCCAGTTGTGAGAGTGATGTGTTGAAGTTTCCCACTATTAATGTATGGGGTTCAATGTTGGATTTGAGTTTTAGTAATGTTTCTTTAACAAATATGGGTGCCCTTACATTTGGGGCATAGATATCCAGTATTTAGATATCATCATGGTGGATTTTACCTTTGATGAGTATGAAGTGTCCATCTCCATCTCTTTTGATTAATGTTGGTTGAAAGTCTAATTTATTGGATACTAGAATGGCTACTCCAGCTTGCTTCATTTCATTTGCTTGGTATATCTTTTTCAAGCCTTTTACTTGGAGATAATGCCTATCTTTTTTGCTGAGGTGTGTTTCTTGTAAGCAGTAGAATGTGGGATTCTGTTTTCACATCCATTCTGCTAGTCTGTGTCTTTTTATTGGGGAATTGAGTCCATTGATGTTAAGAGATATTAATGACCAGTGATTGTTACTTACTGCCATATTGATGTTGGTGAAAAGAGTGTGTGAGTGAGCTTCTCTTCTTTTGGTTTTGGTGCATGCATGCTATTTGCTTCCTGTGCTTTCTTGTGTGTAGTTAACCTCTTTGGGTTGGAGTTTCCCTTCCAACATCTTCTGTAGAGCTGGATTTGTGCAATTTTTCTTTGAATTTAGTCTTGTCATGGAATATCTTGTTTTCTCCATCTATGTTGATTCACGATTTTGCTGGAAATAGTCTGGCCTGGCATTTGTGGTTTTTAAAGTCTGCAAATCATCTGTACGGGCCCTTCTGACTTTTAGTGTCTCTCATGAAAAATCAAGTGTGATTCTGATAGGTTTGCCATTATATGTTACTTGACCCTTTTCCCTAGCAGCTTTTAATATTCTTTCTTTGTTCTGTACATTTAGTGTTTGATTATTATGTGACAGAAGGATTTTCTTTTTGGGTCTAATCTATTTGGAGATTTGTAGGCTTCTTCTACAATTATAGGCATCTCTTTCTTAAGGTTTGAGAAATTCTCCTCTATGATTTTGTTGAAGATATTTTCTGGTACTTGGAGCTGGGAATCTTTTTTTTATAATAACTTCTTTTTTATAATTTATTTTTTATTTCTTCAAGTTACAACTCAATCACGATCCCCTCCCTACTCCCCCCTCCGGTCCCACCATTCTACCCTCTTCCCCCTCAAACCCCATTCTCTACCCTTTTTTTTTTTTTAGTTTAAGGTATATCTTTCCCCCCCAACAGCTCCCCCTTTCAGTCCAACAAATGGTTCTTTCTCTTATAACAATAAATACAATACAAAACAACAGAAATAAATAGACCACAATTATGAGAGTTATATGGCTTAGCATACATTCCCAATGTCCAGTCCATATGTATTTGACACCTGACTTTTACATTCTACTGTCTAACCATCTCCATGAGTTTAAAGTTCTATATCTAACTCAGCTTTCATATTAACTTGCATCACAATTTTAAAAACATCTTAGATCCATAACACTCTCTTGATTCCTAAACAACTCAAAATTTAACTATGAGACTCTAGCTATCTATTCTTAAACCACCTCAGAGACCTGAGAGGGATAAATATATCTGATTATATAGGAAGTGCAGGGCCTGCAGCTTCCAAAACTAAGAAATGACATACCAGTGGCTGCCTGGACAGTTCCCATTTTCCCTCCATACATTCCAGCATCAATCTTCAGACATTTGGCCCCATTTCTCTTACAGACATTGATTGTAGAGTAGGAATTAAGAAGGACTTGCCTACCCTGTCTTGGCAGAACTAGGTTGTCAACTTACCTGCTTCCAAGTTTTGTCTTTTTTGGACAGCATTCTGTCTACAGTTGAAGCAAGGGGTTTTTCTTGCCAAGAGATAGGCTTACCACTAATTCAACCATCTCACAGTGGAGATTGTTCGATGCTCATCTTCTACTTGGAGTAAACTAGCGGGTGCTGTCCAGAGCTGACATGTCTCGATATCAAAAAATCTTAAGTTAAGACAACATCTTTGAATGCTATATTCTGCAGATCTCTTAAGGTTTTTGAAGATGCCCTATCTATCTCTTATATTTAGATAAGCAACTTATGCTTGTCTCTTAGCAACTTGATTTCTGAGTAGCTTAGAAAATAACTGTGATAGACTGTCATAGTAACTAACAAAATGACACGTTTGTATCATTATTAGTTTGTTAACCATTTTTCCATTCTTACTTGGGCCCAAACAGGTTTACTAAGTCCCAAATCAGCAGGAAGTCATTTTCAGAGAACAATGTCCCATCCCTAGAAGGTGGGGAAGGTATTACCCCCCCCCTTGGTCATTTGAGGGATAATAGAAAATTTTGTTATTTAGGGGAAGAGACTACAAGCTGGTAAATAGTCTTGTTAAATAGGTTTTGGAGGTTAGACCCAGGGACCTCTCTCTTTTTCTTTTCTGTATCCTTCTTTCTCTCCTATGTAGGAGTGAACAGACTTGAGAAAAAATGGGACATAGACATAGTATAGGAAAGATCAAGAAAAAAGGACAGATTATTGAGTATGCCCTTAGACCTTTGTATACTGATACAAAATTAATGTTATATTTGGCTAAATTGGTATTGATAATTGTATATTAATGCAAAATTAAGACTGTATTAGGCTACGTTGGTACTGATCTTTGTATATTGATACAAAATTAAGATTATATTTGGCCACAATGATATTGACCCTTGTGTATTGATGCAAAATTAAGATTGTATTGGGATACATAGGTATTGATCTTTGTATATTGATACAAAATTAAGAGTATATTTAACCACATTTGAATAGATCTTTGTATAGAGATACAAAATTAAAGGTAACGCTTCCTAATGGTATCGTACCTAGTGATACTTAAAAATGAAATGTGAAGCTCTGGCCTCTTGATACCAACCGTCTTAAACTGTTTAGGATAGTTAAGAAAAACAAACTCCTAGTCATGCATGCTTGTCACCTTGTTAGCTACTGTGACAGTCTATCACAGATATTCTCTAAGCTACTCAGTAATCAAGTTGTTAAGAGACAAGCAACATTTGCTTATCTAAATACAAGAGATAGATAGGGCATCTTCAAAAACCCCAAGAGATCTGCAGAATATGGCATTCAAAGATGTGGTCTTAAATTAAGATTTTTTTGATATCGTGACATATCAGCTCCTGACAGCACCCCCTATTCTACTCCAAGTAGAAGATAAGCATCGAAGAATCTCCAGTGTGAGATGGTTGAATTAGTGGCAAGCCTATCTCTTGGCATGTAAAAACTCCTTGCTTCAACTGCAGACAGACTGCTGTCCAAAAAGGACAAAACTTGGTGGTAGCAGGGAAGTCGACAGCCTAGCTCTGCCAAGACAGGGTAGGTTAGTCCTTCATAATCCCTGCTCTACAATAAATGTCTGTCAGAGAAACAGGACCAAAAGGCTGAAGACTGATGCTGGAATGTATGGAGAGAAAATGGGAACTGTACAGGTAGTCACTGGTTTGTCATTTCTTAGTATTGGAAGCTGCAGGTCTTGCACTTCCTATATAATCAGATATATTTATCCTTCTCAGCTCTCTGAGGTGGTTGAAGAATAGACAGCTTGAGTCTCATAGCTAAATTTTGAGTTGTTTAGGAATCAAGACTGCATTCTAGATCTAAGAAGATGGTTATAATAGTGATGCAAGTTAGTATGAAAGCTAAGTCAGTTATAGAACTTTAAACTCATGGAGATGGTTAGAAGGCAGAAGGTTAAAGTCAGGGGCCAAATATGTATGAACTGAGCATTGGGAAGTTATACTGGGCCATTTAACTCTTATAAATGTGGCATATTAATTCTGCTGTTTTGTATAGAATTTACTGTTATAAGAGAGAGAACCATTTGTTGGATTGAAAAGGGAAGCTGTTGGGGGGGAAGAGGGTGGAAGGGTGGGACAGGAAGGGGGAATAGGGAAGAGTTTGTGACTGAGATGTAACTTGAAGAAAAAAAAATAAAGTACTTATATAAAA
>CAJQZJ010004801.1:6745649-6773001 GCA_907164525.1 Lophiomys imhausi
GTCATGCAAGGGGCTGGGAATCTTACCTTTCTTGTATTATTATTATTTTGAGATTTCATCTTTTCATATTGTTCTTGATTTCCTGAAGGTTTTGTGTGAGAAATTTTTTGGATTTTACATTTTCTTTGACAGATGTATCAATTTCTTCAATTTTATTCTGTGTGCCTGAGATTCTTTCTTCCATCTCTTGTATTCTTTTGATGATGATTGTGTCTGTAGTTCTTTTTCTTTTCCTAAAGTTTTCCAGTTCCATGGATGTCTCAGCTTATATTTTCTTTATTGCTTCAACTTCCCTTTTTCTCAAACTCAATTCCTTTAAGAGCTTTATTCATTTTCATCACCTCTTTTTGCAGTATTTTGTTGTTGACCTCTGAGGTATTTGATTCCTCCCTTAAGCCTTCTATTATTAATATAAGAGTAGGATTAAGGTCATTTTCCTTTGTTTCAATTGTGTTAGGATTTCCAGGGTTTTCTGTAGCATTATACCTAGGCTCTGGAGATGTCATATTGCTTTCGTTTTGTTTTTGTTGTTGTTGTTGTTGTTGTTGTTGTTGTTGTTGTTTGTTTGTTTGTTGTTGTTGTTGACCTTGTTTTGCGATGGCCTTTAGTCATCTGGCTGACCCTGGGGTTGTCTAGTTGTTTCTGATGCCAGTTGGCTTTGGTGCTCAGGAAAACCCCCTGTTCTGGGGGCTGGGTGATCCTGAGATCCTGGTGTTCACCTCTGGATTATGGGTTGGTTTTTGCCTGGTTCTTGTAGAGTGACTGCTACTCTCCTCAATTGGTTGTGAATGAATTGGACCTATATACAGGACACTGGAGTGGGAAGGAGGCTATCCTGTGAGGACCTGATAGCCTCCAAGGTCCACTGTGGTCCACTGCAGGTCGAGCCTCAGCTCCTGATTACTTTGTTGTAGCTGGGTTTGGTGTCTGCCACTGTGCCACCATATTGGGAACTCTTGAAAGAAAATCTTACTTACCTTTGCTCTTGTGGTCTGGCTGTTTTCCCAATTGGATGTACAGGTCCACATGCAGGCTGGATCTCAGCAAGATAGACAGGACCACTAATCTGTGACTGGAGCCATGGGTTGAATCTGCTCATGGGTTGGATCTGCTCTGGCCAGTTTTCTCTCCAGATGGGTGACAGAGATGGCTGATCTCAAGGTGGAGTTCCTGAGGCCTGTGTGTGCTGTTTCACATGATGACCAGTCTCATTGTTTGTCACAGAAACTCAAACACTGTCTCTTTCATAGTTGGCTGCAGGACCTCACTTTCCTTCCTCAGTGACTAATCTCATTCGCCCACTACTCAGATACCATGCTCTATGGATGGCACGATCTTGGATTCTCCACAAAACTTTTTAGGGTATGGGAAGTTGGGAAGGGTTAGAGATTGGATCAAGAGCAGTTGGGACAGACACAGGAGTGAATGTTATCAAAATACATTGAATGCATATACAAAATTCTCAAAAATTATTAAAATTATTATATTAAAAATAAGTTATCCATGCACGTTTTTTGGTTAGCAATTGGGATGTAAAATAAACAAATTAATTAATTAATGGGAAAAATTAAGTTTTCCAATATACCAAATTGCAACTTATGGATATTTTGAAATGTACATTTGAAAATCTATACCCAAGCATCAAGAAGAGACATATTGGGTATTTTCTGATACTGAGATTTCCTTTAAGGGGTCCTATGTGTTTTCCTCATCACCAAAAGATTGGTGGGCTATTATCAATGCAATTATTAATAGTCCTTCATCTAGGTGTTACAGTGATAGAAAATGCTATAAATCATTGTTCCCAGATGACCTTACATACCTCAATTGATAAAAGCGAAGCATTTCCTCATTTCTTGTGCCATTGCTTTTCTATCAGTACAGGCTGGGATGGGTAAATAAATGTGGTTCTACTTCTTTTTTGCGGTCTTGATTATGGGTTATTCAGCCTTACTCACCATGTATCCTCAGGCTTACTTCAAATCTGTAATTAAGTTGCATGCCATAAGATCAAGGTAATAAGCTCTCCTCCAACAACACAAATTTCTTTAATATTCAAGAAAAGAGAAGTATAAAAAAGGACACAAAAGTCTGTAATTTTATTAGAAAAGTAAGTGTGATATCAAGTAAACAGAAAATTTGAAGGTTAAGAAATTGAAAGAAATTTTTATCGAGTTTAAAACTAAATTAAAATTTATAATAAAATTAAGGATGAAAAATTTTATAAATTAACAGAAAATTAATAGAACATTTTCAGTCCCGGGAATAAACTGACCAAGTGAATGAGGGCTATCTCATAAAATATGTGGAAATGGTGGTTAAAATACTCACATATACACACACATACACACACAAATGTATACATACATATATATACAATTTTATGATATATATATTTATATCTTCAATATTAGAAAGAGAAATAACAAATTACTAGGCTAAAATAAGACAAAGGTAGCAAGAAATACTTAAACCTCTTTTTTTCTCACCAAATCAGTGTACAGCCATTTTAAGAAAATATGAAGACATTGTTTGGAATGGAAAATATCCTATTAGCTACCATGGTCAATACAAATGCATTTTAGGGACTATCACATCTGATCTTTTACTTTTTTTTCTCTGCATTTAGGACCATTTAATTTACTTATACCTAAAAATAATGTTTTATACTGGAGCTGTATTGCAGCTCAATGGTAGTACTATTGCCTAACATGTTGAGGAATCTGTATTTAATTCTCAGGAATGCCAAGAAGAACAAAAAGAAAAGATGAGGGAAGACTTAAAAAGGGGATGTGTTCCTGTTGCTATGAAAAGACACCATGACCACTGCAACTCTTATAAAGAAAAGCATTTAATTGGGGCTGGTTTACAGTTTCATAGGTTTAGTCCATTATCATCATGGTATAAAGTGTGGTAGCCCACAAGTAGACATGGTACAGGAGAAGGAACCCAGAGTTCTAAATCCAGATCAGCAGGCAGCAGGAAGATAGACAGCAATTGGCCTGGCTGGGACATTTGAAACTCCAAATCCCAACCCTAGTGATGAATTTCCTCCAAAAAGGCCACATCTCTTAATGCCACTCCCTCCCTAAGCATTCAAATATGGGGGACATTTGTATTTAAACCACCACAGAGTTGTATACTTTATAATTATATAAATTTAAATCTAAAAGCCAGCTTAATTAAGAAAACTAATTCTAAAAAAAAATCCTGTAATATAAACTTACTTGAAAGTTTCTTTTTACACTGAGTTATTTAGGGATATCTACACACACACACACACACACACATACACACACACACACACACACACACACACACACATCTCCCAATAGATCTGCTTGATTACTTTATTGACTTTATTTAATAATAATGTAAAATGTTAAGGATCAATATCTTTTTAATTCAAGAACCACAAAGGGATTCTTTATTCTATTTGCATTGTTTGACAAAATATTCTGGGAATTATGCAGCAAAGCATTCCTTATTTTCATATAGCAGGTTTCAAATCAACCAGGATCGCGCTGTCTCTAAGAACAAAATAGCTCATTTCCATATATTTATGCTTGTCATTTTATTTATTTTTACAATTCCAGCCCACAGGCCTTCTGGAAGGTCTAGGTAAATGCTTCAATTCTATATCATTTTGACTTATTTTCTAGATAAAGATCAATATGAAATGCACATGCAGAAGTATCCTATCAAGTGAATTTTCACAATATGTATCATTTCTACTTGAAAATAGAATATTACCAGTGCCCAGCAGTCTCCTCCCCAGTCATGAGAAGGAAGGCAATGAGAAACTTTGACTCAGTTAGGACTGAGTTAAAATACACATACACACACACACACACACACACACACACATATAATCTTCTTAAATTAAATAAATGAGAGCATGAAGCAAGAGAAAGCATTTAGTGGACATTGTGTTTTGATAACCTTGCAACTATTGATAGGCAAGTGCAGTAATTATGCATCCAAACTCTCTGTAAGGAAGAGAAATCAGTAGACACAAAAGAGAGCTGCCAGACCCATGAGGAGAAAACTGGCATGTAACATGTTGAAAACAGACTAGGTTTGCAGATTAATGGTTTTCAGATGGTTTAAGCTGGTGTAGTATACTTCTACAAATTATATCGGTGGACTACATGAGTATACAGTTCAAGATGTACTAAAACCACATATCTATCAGTCCTTAAGAATAATTTTAACAATGGAAAACTACTATCAGAAACAAGGAAATCATGTAATTTGCAAACAAATAGAATGAGAAAACTTCATCCTAAGTGAGCTAATGCAGACCAGAAAGATACACATAGCATGTATTCACTTATAACTGAATTCTAGATATATAGTGCAGGACAACAACCCACAGACCCAAAGGAACAGGAACCTAGCATAACTGTCCTATGAAAAATTCCACCCAGCAGCATTAGTGGGACACTTTACCTTAACTGAGCTGCCATGTCAGGCCCCAGAGCAAGAGGAAGCTGTTAGCCTTCATGTGACTGATGAACTGAGGGGGGTCTGTTATGTGCCCCTCCCACACTGGAGGATAACGATAGATGGGAGAGGGGGTAAAAAGGTGGAAGGGTGGGACTGTGAGGGGAGGAGGGATGGGGCTACAATCAAGATGTAACTTGAGCTAGTACAGATCTAAACCGAGAATTTACAAAAGAGGAAGCTCTAATGGCTGAGAGGCACTTGAAGAAAAGCTCAATATCAACATCCTTAATCATCAGAGAAATGCAACTCATGACAACTCTGAGATTCCATCTCACACCTTTCAGAATGGCTAAGATCAAAAATTCAAAAGACGCTGGTGAGGTGGTGGAGAAAGGGGAACACTCCCCCATTGCTGGTGGGAGTGCAAACTTGCACAACCACTATGGAAATCAGTCTGGCAATAACTTGGAAAACTTGGAATAGCTCTACCTCAAGATCCAGCCATACCACTCCTGGGTATACATCCAAAGGATTCCCCACTAATCCACAGGAACATCTCCTCGACTATGTTCATAGCAGCTTTATTTGTAATAGCTAGAAACTAGAAACAACCCAGATGTCTTTCAACTGAAGAATGAAGAAAAAAAACTGTGGTACATTTACACAATGGAATACTACTCAGCTATCAGAAACAAGGAAATCATGCAATTTGCAACCAAATGGATGGAACTAGAAAAGCTCATCATGAGTGAGCTAACTCAGATCCAGAAAGATACATATGGCATGTATTCACTTGTAACTGGATTTTAGCCATATAGTACAGGATAACCATCCTAAAATCAGTAGACCCAAAAGAACAGGAACATGGACTTTATTATCTGTTAGTGGGATATTCCACCCTAGTGGAACTGCCATGCCCCCTGTACAAGAGGAGGCTCTTAGCCCTCATGTGACTGATGAGCTGAGGGCGGCTGATACGTCGAGACACCCAACATCAGAGGAGTAGGATAGGTGGGAGAAGGGGTAGAAGGTGGGAGGATGGGACCAGGATGGGACAGGATGGGGTGGAGGGAATGAGTTGTGATGGATCCATAACTTGAATTAGTAAATAAATGCTAAAATAAATAATAAATATTTTTTTAAAAAGAATTATTTTGAAGTAATTATAAAAGACTTAAAGAAATAGAAAAATCCACCCATTTGAAAACACCAGTGGAAGAATTGTATTAGGTGCTCTCTGCTATCTTACATTTCTTTAATTTTAAGTTGTATTATTTTTCCAAAAGTTGTCTGATTTATAATCATGTTGGTATGGAAATTATCTACCTGAAGTTTATATGACAAAAGGGCAGGCAAGCAAATATCATATTGAATTCTTAATAGGAATGAGCATTCTACAGATCTTTAATTCAAAATTCAAGACATTACTTTCTAATAATTAAAATATAATTTTTTTAAAATTTGAACTAATGCATTTATTTGTCTACAAATAAATGAAAAGAAATGTCAGTGTCTACTGTTTAGCAATTAATACTGAATGGTGAACAAGTAAGGGATAGATGGGCGATAGTGAATAATGTCCAGGACATTAGCTATAATCTGAACAATGAAAGTAATGAGACAAGGATAGAAAAGAACAAGAAAGGAGAGAAGAGATTGGAGGAACAGAGGAGTAGCAGAGGGTGGGGAAGGAGGGAGAGACTACACAGAATATTTTTGAAAGATGCCTCAAGCATATCCACTGTAATTCATAGGGCAAGGTGTCTAACAATCCGAAAGCACATCACTTTCTGTGTGTATGTCCCTAATATATGTGTGTCCTCATGAGTTTTTATGTTCTCTGTAATTTATCATGAACACCAATGAAACAGGCCTTTGTAGTTCAAAATTGGGAAAACAGGGAATGCCACCAATGAGTAGCAGATAGGACTTTCTAGCATTTGTCTTCTCACAGAAACAAAAATTTGAACAATTACTCAAATGTGAAAACACTTTCATGGGAATAAATACTGTAAGTGAAAAATTCCAGCTCCTGGACTGAGTGCATATGTAAGAAAAAGCACAGTGAGGCAGAAAGGAATAACAGAGTCACGTTACCTATCTCACATTTCAGACGCATAATTATAAAAGAAATACCCTTTGTGTAGGGTGGAGAGTGAAGCAAAGGCCAAATTTTGCCATGAACACCAGACAAGGCAGGCCTACTATAACACTAGTGCAACCTAAGAGAACACAGCTCCAGTCAGCTCCAGGAGGTCAAACTCCAGGCAAATTCCTGTGGGCCAAGACTAAGGTTGTTCCATTAGTACTAAGATAGACCCTGTATCGAGAGCCCCGTGTAACACCTGATGTTTCGTGCTTCAGTACACACATGGTTGACACTTACTGTAGTAAACCTAGATAGTCTCTCTAAGCCTGACTGGAAACCTAGCCTACAGATCAGTTCCCATCAATAGCAAACTCTAGGCTTGTAGCATCATCAAGACAGCTTCAAGGACCAAAGCTGTAAGTTAGTCTCCTCAAACCCAGGCTCCACGTATACTCCAGAGGACCACAACCCAAGATCATCGAACCCCAGTGCCAGACTGTGTTGGACACAGATTCTAAACTAATATAACTTCTTAACAAATTATTCCATATTTAAAGGATTAAAATAATGTATCTCAAATTATTTCAAAATTGGAAAAGGGAGAAATACTTCCATACTTGTTTTACTAAGTCAACATTACTGTGATACCAAACAGAATTAAAAAAAGACAAAGAGAGAATGAGAGAGCTAAGACAACATATCTTATTGATATACATGAAAAAAAATCCTTCAGAAAACAAGAGCAAACTGAAATCAACACAATTAAAGGATCACATATTAAATATTTTTCTATTCCTTCCACACTATATTTAAGTCCCATGATGAAGTGAAATTTATTTAAGGTACACAAGAATGAAACAATATATGCAAATTTATAAATATGATGTATTATATTCACAAAATGAAGAATAAAGTACCATGGGATCATACCATGTGATCATCTCCTTTGAAACTAAAAAAACTGTCAAAAATAAAATCCTTCATGACTAAGAATTCTGAACAAATTAGGCATAGAATTATTGTATCTTAACACATCAAAGGAAAAATATCAGAAGATTATATTACAGTGTTATTACAGCTAATGTAACACATTCAGAAAAAACCTGAACTCTTCTTCTAAGATCAGAAGTGAGACAAACATGCCTGTTCTTACCATATTTATTCAGCATGGCCATGTACTACTTGCCACAGCTAAGGGAAACAAATAGGATATAAAGTACCTCAACTTCAAAGGAAGAAGTAAATTGTCTCTTACAGCCCTGAAGACATCTGCTAAAATTAATAAAACTAATAAATTTATTCAGTAAACTTTTGAAGTCTAGAAAAACATAATATTCTGTGGCATTTCTATCCAGCAGCCACAAACTATCCAACATCAAGAAATTAAGGAAAATATTCACAATAGTATTAAAAAACAAAGCAAATATCTCAGAGTAAACTTAAACACAGAGGTAAAAGAGTCGAATATAACTATAAACTGTAGGTAATAATGTGGAAAATTGCTGGCAGTAAATATTAGATATTTTTATTATAAAATGTCAAATATATGAGGTGGTGGTTATTTTATTATTATAATTTAATCATTTCACAAAGTATAAATATATCAAAAACATAGATCATAAATATATCATTTTTTTCTGTCAACTATAGCCTAATGCAACTGGGCTGTGTAGTAAAAGAGCAGAGGGTTGGAGACTCAAATACATCCATCCAAGGTCGTAAGGATGAATGGCAGAATCAAGGTAAGTACCTGGCTATCTTTGAAAGGTCACATTGCCACCTCTTTGGTATGCTGCCTCTGTCTTCACAGCTATCAGGCCACTTCCAATGATTACTGAAGAGGGACAAAGTGAGAATATTTCATAGACATTACAAGAAACTAGGAAATGCCACGGGAATGATAGCAATTATTCCTACTGTAAAAGTTAGTCTTCCTGTACTATATTTAAACGTTTAATTTCCTTTCATAAATCTGAATCATTGTTTAGAAAGATAGCTTATAGCATGCTGTGCACTTCAAGAAGCTAACAACACAGAAATCATGAAAATTTGGGGGAAAAGTAGAATATTTTCTATATTGTTATTATAAATAATCACCTAATTTTTATCTACATGCATTTTATGCGATAATTATCCACAATGTATTTTAAGGCATAGTTATTTTAAAAGTCAAGTTTCACATCAAAATTGAGAGATGTGTATATGTTCAATATAAATCTTGCTTTCATGCGTGTTCTATCATCCCCCTTGTTACCAACTTCACTCACTAGAACAGACATCTTCTATTCCTGTTGAACTATATTTATATATCAGTATACCTAAAGCTCATAGTTTAAATTAGGATTTGCACTTGGTGCTATACATTAAATATACCTAAGAAAATGTAAGATAAATTTCAGCCAGTATGATAATGCATATAGGGTATTTTAATTCTCTAAAAATCCTTTGTGTGCTACATATTAGTCAGTCCATCCATTTGTCCCCAAACCCCACACCAAGTCCTTTGTATTCACTGATCTTTCTACTGTCTCTATAATTTTGATTTTTCTAGAAATTCGTGTGATTTGTAGAATTTCACAATCACTCTTTGAATTTAATAATATACACTTAACTTTCCTCCATGGTTTTCACTGCTTAATAGACTGTTTTTGCCAATAGATAATATTTCATTCTCTGAATACATCTCAGTAGAGTTATACATTTACCTACTGAAGGACATCCTTGTTACTCCCAAATACTGACACATATAAATAAAAATGACTTACACCTTTATGACAGATATTTGTACAAGTATTAAGTTTCCATATTCTTTGAGTAACAGCTGAGTCATATGATAACAGTGTTGTTAGAGACTACAAAACTGCCTTGCAAAGCTGCAGTGCCAATTTGTATTCCTACCAGCAATGAGTAAGGGTTTCTGGAATTTTACATCATTGACAGCACTTGGTGGTATTGCTATTTTTGGTTTTGGTTATTTTAATAGGTATATTCTGATATCTAATGGTTTTAATTTGCATTCCCCTGATAATATATGGTTTACAACTAAAGATGTTGAGAATGTTTTCAGAATTCAAATCTATTTGCATGGCTTAATCTTGCACAAGTCTTATGACTCAACTGGGGTAAGTTGGTGTGTGCAACATCCATGTTGTGTCCAGGATTTATCATCTAAAGTGTTCCTCTTCATTGTCCAGGTCTTGCATTATTTCTACTCACTCTTCTGTTCTGTGATGTTCCCTAAGTCTTGGATGGATTACTAATAAAAAATCAAAAATGGAAGAGACAAGATGGGTTGCACTAGAGGGCATTGGTAGGCAGATAAAATGAACTGATATAATCAGAATATATTGTATAAACAAATGGCATTTTGATAAAGTACCAAAGGGAACAGGAACATAGAGTTTCTTACCTGTCAATGAGACACTTTTCCCTAGTGGTGCTGCCTTGTAGGCCTCCAGTGTATGAGGAGGCTCTTGGCCCTCATATGACTGCTGAACTGGGGCAGGGGACTGATATGTAGGGACACACCACTCCAGAGGAGTGGGATGGAAGGGATAGGGGGTAGAGGGTGGGAGGGCGGGACTGGGAGGAGTGGAAAGAGGGCACTGTGATGAAGATGTAACCTGAAGAACACATAAATATTTTTTAAAAAGAGAGAGATTGTTGGTTCAGTGGCCTATGTAGATCACTGACTGAATGTTGCTAAGTAGAAAACCTGGTTGTTATTTTTACTTCAAAATGCATAAATCTTTCCAAAACAAAAACAAAAATTATAAGAATAAATAAATATTTGCATTCAATTATGCTTAAATAATAGATAATTTGGCAACAATTACAAAGTGCCTAAGTATATATTAGCAGTTACAATGGTTTCATCAAAACTCCACAACTAAAATAGTATTTGGCTTATAATACTTCTTTATTGCAGTATCTTTACTTTGACAAAGCTTGTTACCTAAGTAAAAGTTACTTAGTTTTATGGTTATAATGATTTAAAATGATACAACCAGTTTGGAAAACAGTCTGAAAATTATTCTAAAAAATATGAGAGCACATATCTTATATACTTGTAAATGTTTTCAGCAGCTACATTGTGGGAAGAAATTCAACTGTTCATAAACACATGAATAGATAAATAAGTTGTGATATATATATATATGTGTGTGTGTATGTATATATTCACACATATATATGCTGTCTAGGAACTGAAATTAATATTTTACTAATATAGACTTTGGCATATACTAGTTTCCATATAATTATACTCAAGAAGATACCAAGTCCATAAAAAAGGTAGGAATTCATTTAAAATATTCGTGGAATACAACCTCATGAACAATAAAATAACAGATACACTTTCCTCTTAGATGAGACTATCTATAGTCCAAATGTCATGGTGAGGTTTTGTTTTGTTTTGTTTTTAATGAACCACTGGTATTCAAGACTGTATCGTTCAGTCTTTCCAACAGAAATACAATACAAATTATTTTTGGTAGTTCATGTAATCTTCCCTAAAATAGATCCAATTCTAGTCCACAAATCAAGTCTTATCAATGAAGAGCCCAATATAATTTCATGTACCATATCAGATAAGAAGGCAACAAAACTGAAAATCAAGAGCAAGAAAAAAACATATAAACTGCACAAGTGCTTAGAGACCAGGACCTTCGGGATACGGCTAAGGCAGTTCATACCTACAGTCAAGAAAAATTCATGATTATGAATGCTTACTTTAATTAAAAAATCAGAGCACATCAAATAAATAACCTAATGATACACCTAAAGGACCTAAAAACACAAGAACAATACAAGCCCCAAAACTGTAGACAGCAAGAAGTAATAAAGATGAAGGCAGATATCAGTGAAATAGAGACTGAAACAACAATACCTGACGTCTGGAGACAATCTTAATGGTTAAGAGCACTTATTGCTCCTACAGAGGACCTGGATTCAGTTCCTAGTGCCCCCATGGTGATTCACAACCATTAATAACTCCAGTACCAGGGGATCTGATACCATTTTCTACCTCTTCAGGCACTAGGCAAGCACATGGCACACATACCAAAACAGTCACATACATAAAAGAGATAAATCTAAAATTAAAAAGTACAGCACATAAAATCAATCAAAGAGTTGAAAAAGAAATAAGACTGTCAATCCCATACTCAAAGAAATCAAGAGAAAAAGAGATTAGACACAAAGTAATAGCATTAAAGACTGTCTTCACAATGGCCAGAAAGTAGAATAGTGCTAGTTATTGTCAGGCTTCTGTAGCAAGTACTTTTACTTGCTGAGTCATTTTGCCAGCCTAAACCATATTGATTTTTAAAAATAAATTGCAAATTAGTGATATATATATACTAAGAATTGTTATTACCAACTACTCTGTCCCTTTAATTCTCTTTCACAATCGCCAACAGTAGGTTTATAATTGGAAAGAATTAGTAACATTTTATGTTAAAAATTATATCTAAATTCCTATCAAAGTATTATCCTAGTGAATCAAAATATTTATATTAAGTGAACTTATTTTATGCAACATAGTACTTAAATAGCCTTATTGAACTCGATATTCAAACACATTGCTTGCTCATCTAGCTAAGTAAACATGCCTTAGTCAGGTTAAAGTAAAACTAAGATATTTGATTTTATTCCATAAATTTTAAAAAATGCCACATATACATAATTAGATTTTATGGAGATATAAGACAAATGACATCATGACATTTGCAGACATATGGATACAACTTGAAATAATTAGCTGTAAGAAATAAGCCTGACTCAGGAAGACAAATATTGTGTTTCTTTCATATGTAGAACCCTGTGTGTATGTGTGTGTGTGATACATACAAAGTTTTATAAAATATATATGGCATATGCACCTGTTTTATATGTGTGTTTGTAAGTTAGAGGGGAAGATATTTATATGAGAAAGAGAAGTTATAATCTAATATATGATAAGATTACAAAGAAGGGAACTAGCTGGAGGAAGAGAGAGGATAGCAAGAAAATAAAGGCACAAGGGGAAAAAATGAATGAGAACAAATATAACACTTATGTATGAGAATACCATGCTTAACCTCACTTAGGCAAGTTCTTTACCATGGTAACATCAGATGATATCCCTACATGGATGGAGTAAGTCTCATAAGAGCTCACCCAAGATGAAGAGTTCCAGATAATTAGTGGCTGCTAAGAGTGAGAAAATCATTCTTCTCTATGGATAGGTCATTCAATACCAAGTGATCAGCCCTACACACATGTACAATGCATCAGCACACTAAATAGACAGCAGGATGTGTGTGTGTGTGGTGTGCATAAATATATTTGTGTGTGTGTGCATGTGCATGTGTGTTACACATATGTGTAGCAATAAATAAGAGAAATGTATTTGAGAGGGAGTCATTCAGACGTGGAAGGATTGGGATAGGGAGAGGGTATCATGCATGATATTATCAAAAATGCAAAATAATTATTAACTAAAATAGAGGGTTCAGGTCCAAAGATTACATTTATGGGAAAGGCATCAATAGTGGGAGATGTAAAAATGTGTGTAAGCCTACGAACTCCACAGGGCTTGGAGCTGTGGATGCAGCTGGACAGTTACTATCACAGGTCATAGCCATGGATTACAAGGGGCCATGAAGAAGGGTGCCTTCACCATCATCCACTCTGCAGTGAGACATGGAATGAACAGTGGCTAGCAGCTGAGAGTAAGAGGAGGAATGGAATGAGGTTGTCAGTGCAGGAAGGGTGAAGAAATGACAAGGGGAGTAACTTTTTCTGCACGCAGAAGCAGCTGAAATGCAGTGGAGTACTCTGCGAATCTGACAGGCTACATAAATTTTGCCAGTCCAAGTGATTTCTAAAGTGTATTTATAAAGCTGGCCTTAATATACCTTAATAGGGATTCATTAAGGAAAGAGTTCTTTTCCATTCATGTGCTTAATGATTATGGCATATTTCCTTAACTAGATAGGCCATTGATGGCTTTAAGTAGCCAGCTCGACAAAGCGATTTCTGTACTGTGCTGCATAAAATCACTTCACCTAATAGAAACACTTCTATTCACTGAGAAGAGATAATATTTCAATATCTGTAGCCCAGAATATAAAAGAAGTCACAGCCGGGCGGTGGTGGTGCACGCCTTTAATCCTAGCACTTGGGAGGCAGAGGCAGGCGGATCTTTGCGAGTTCGAGGCCAGCCTGGTCTACAAAGCGAGTCCAGGACAGCCAGAGCTGTTAAACAGAGAAACCCTGTCTTGAAAAACCAAAAAAAACAAAGAAGTCACACACTGAGCACAAACCATTGATTTTCTTATTATAACCATGATTGTTTTCAGTGGCCTTATATTTACTTCTTGTTACTTTGGTGATGTGTTATACAAAGATTCATGGGAGGTTAAATAAAAATTAATTATGCATCAGGAAAGGGTCCAGAGACATATTTATCAAGACTAATGTATTTTTCTACATTATGTTCTCCTTCCTTCCTTAATTATTAGTATAATAGCCTCAGCTTAATTGTTTCCATTATTCTTCAGGAAGTGATTTAGTGATGGTTCTATTCCTGTAAAGCCCAGCATGCCTACAATAAGTATATCTCCACCTCCTCAATGGACCCATGTGCTTTCTGTAACTGTCTTCTATGTCATTATAAGGTGAATAACCGCTATGACATGCTCCAGTCACCATGATGCCATGCCTCACCCAGATCCAGTAGAGTCAGACTATAGACTTCAGCAGCTGTGGGTAAATTAATCTTCTTCAAGATTTTTTTTCCTGTCAGGTATTTTATGATAGCAATCCAAAGCCTTACAAAACAGTGTCAGAGAGTGGCAGGAACTGAGGAGCAAGAGAGCATAGAAAGTTGGCAAAGAGCACTGGGGAGAAGAAGGAGGCTTAACTTTAAATAGGAACTATATATTTGTTTTTAATAGTCCTATAAATCTGAAGTTATTTTTAAATGTAAAGAAAGAAAATTCATACCAAGAAAAATATTTTTTTCTTCAATAAGAGAACAAACCACAAAAGGATGGAACTGGCATTTTAAGAGTGCGTGCTAATTAATTTGGGGCATGTGAAGATCTGAGACAACGGACCACTGGAGTATAAAGGTCAGAAGGCAGCTTCCTATAAGATGTCAGAGCTGGAGAGCCTATATAACAGTCCGGGACACTATGGGGACAGTGGAAACCAAATAGAAGACATTCAAGGAGAACATGAAATGTGGGAGAAAGCCCAGAAGATACAGACTGAAGACTATCAGCAAGAAAAATATCTAACAAGCCCAAAGATGTGGTACCAGAGAGTAGAGAGCTTTTTTAAAAGTCATTTTTGTTGGTCAACCCTGGATTGTGTTTCATACACCCAGTGACATTCACTCCATTGGACAAAGCAGATTTTTTTCCCTCTCCCAGAAGCTATCAACTTGAACAGTGTCTTGGCTAGCTTTGGGACTCTGTGCCCACTTCCCTTTCTCGGGGCTGGGATTTTGTCTGGCTTGAATTTGCACAGGTCTTGGGCATGTTGTCACAGTCTCATGATTTCTTATGCGCATCTGCCCTAGTGTGTGTGGAAACCACTATTTTTATGTGTGCTTTTGTTTTGTTTTGATTTGATTTGATTTGATTTGATGAGTTCTCTTTTCTTTCTTCTCTATTTTGAGTGAGAAAGAACATAAAGTTGGGTGGGTAGAAGTGGTAGAATAATATAGGAGGAATTGGGAGAGAGAAAAAAATGAACAAAATTTATTGTGTGAAAATTTAAAAATAATAAAGTCATTTGATTGCCAAGTGTTACAGTGGAAGTGAGAGAAACTGCAGGGGTATGGAGGGGATCACACAGGGCATGCTCTTAAAGACAATGTGGCTAATCCTGAATTACAAGAATAAGAAGAATCTTTTCCTGGCATCCAGGAGGTGACAATTTTTAGGAATCCACTTAAAACTCTAGAGTTTACATTTGCTGTGATGGAAGGAACAAGACTGATAATTATCTACATCTGGAGGGTGAAGAATTGTTTTAAGAATACTATACAGAGCTAAGATATAATTTATCTGTCAAGTAAGAGACAAACATCTGGGGCCTGAAAGGATTTAGCAGTTCTATTAGCCAAATTATTTGTCTGATAAGAATGTTTAAGAAAGAAAACATTCTAACCATTAGGAATTAAAGCAGCTATAACACCTAGAAAGCAAACAGAGAATATGTGAGGTGGCATAAGTGGGTTTTTTCACAATTAAATTATAAATGCATTATAAAGTTAATGGGATTGTATAAAATATTTGTGAATCTAAAAGTAGATAAAAGGGACAACATGATAAAATAAGCTATAATTTCCTCATATCTTAACAAAGCATAAGATTTGAATATGCATGAAGGAAACAGAAAACGAAATCGCTCTTTGATATAAGGGAATGAGACAGATGCAATGAAGATAGGAACACATTTGGCATTTTGAGATGACTCCTATGTTCAGACACATAGCTTTGTTATTTTGCAATGTACAAATATTATTTGTCTAAGACAGGGAAATAAGCATCACTTGTTCTACCCTCTTATTGGTAATAGGAAGAAAAAAGAAAAGGAGGAGGAGGAGAGTCTATGACAATTAAAACCGAGTGGAAAGGCTTAGAATTCAGTAATTATACTTAACTCATTCTATAATGAAACTAAAAATATTGACATGGAAAATTAGCCTTCCTCTTGTAGCATTCTGAAAGCAATGTAATGTTTGAAATATTTCCCCTCCAGTGTTCCCTGTCTTTAGTCCCTCAGTTACAGATGTACTACTCACATTACAGCCTAATATCTCCTCTCCTGTCATAAATGCTTTAGTGTTTCCGACTCCAAGGAAACAAGGACTGTTTCCTGCAGATCAGAAGTATCAGGACTTGCTTCCTTATACATTTCAACTACAAAGGTAATTGGATTTGATCTCTTCCTGTTATAGATTACACCTTGAACTCCTACTCCTTTGATGCTTTCCCAATTCTACCTCGCCCACCATATGCACACCCAAGTATTGTCCATTCCCTTGCCTTCAACTCTGACAGCTTCTAAAGCAAGACAGAGTTCTAAGGAGACGTTGCTGAGAAATAGAAACGAGACACAAGTGTGATATCTTCATGCTTGTAATGGAGTTCTGTACTGCTGAGGCAAAGTAAGCACTGCAAAAATGCAATGTACTTATAAAATAGAAAGAAATATGCAATGTAAAAATATAATATAAAAAATGAACACCATTGATCATCGGTTATCTAAGGGATGGTTCTCCTTCAAATTAATTGCAGAACTGTTACAAATTCTGATTGATTTCTAGCCAACAGGGAAAAAAATGACTTTTCCCACCCAGAAATGAATGTCCAAGCGTCTTCTCCCTAAATTTTATGTGGTGTTCTTGTGTAACCCTTCAGAAAAGTTGTTTCCTTTTCACAGCCAGCAGCTCTGCCACAGACTCAGCCTTAACAATGACCTTAAGTGGATATTGTAGCCTGCTCCTCCTGGTCATGGGGAAGCTCTCAATACATTTAAAGGCATACTAAAAGGTGTCATAAATAATTTCATTCGTGCCTCACTTATTGCACAATGTGTGGCTAAGAAAAGGGGTCCTGCAGTGACTGAACAAATGGAGAAATCAAACAACAGGCCTCGAGTCCACTATTAACTTGTATTTCCTTTCTAATCTTTATTTTAGAATTCAGAATGGGACTCTGTTTTTAAAAAGGAGGCCTTTTTAAAAGGTTAGGATCCTCTGATTTTGAGGAGAAAGGGGGAAAAAAAGCTTCTTGACAAAGATTTTTTGTAAACTGAGTCCTTCCTATCTATAGTCTCCTATTGGTATTGAAACTTATTTATTTTGCACTTACTAAATTCTGCAGTGTTGATGATCAACATAAAATGAGTTCACTTCTCTGTATAGTCCACCAGTACCTCCAAGACAGTGTAAACCACTAGTTATAAACAATAAAATAGTTTTAAAAAATGTTACAAGAAGGAGTCAATTCAAATGTTAACAATTATAAATCTTTGTTAATTTTTAAATAGTGTTAGTGTTTATGTAATTATTCTTTTGATAGCATATCAAATTATTACATATTTAGTGTTTTAAACATGCTTTAATCACCATAAACTTTTGTAGACTAAAATTCCAATACGGATCTCTCTGGACCAAGGCAGAATTGAGGTCCCCTCTGGAAGTTTTTGGGAGAAACATTGTCCTTCAGGATTCTGCAGACCACATGCATTCCTGGCCTCTGTTCTATTTTCTCCATCTTGTAGACTAGCAATATTGCATGTCCCTGATCCTTCTATTGCCTCCCGTTTTTCTGGCCATGGTTGTAAATGACTCATAATCATCAAACATTTGTGAGTCTGGACTGTTACTTCAAGCACCTGAATTACATCTGCAGCTCCTTCGTCACATCACCCAATATATTCAAGGGCTCACAGGATCGGGTTGTAGACATCTTTGAGGTATCTATCAAAATGTTAGTTCACAATTATAGAGAAATGTTGATACAGAAGATGTACAGAGATGTCAAAGCTCATATCAAAAATAAAGGAGAGCTGACATCGGGAAATAATCTTTGCCCTTTTATCATTTTGCCTGGATGTTTTTTCTCTCAGAACCCCTTATACTTACAGCTCTTTCATTTTCCCATCATGAGGGATGCAGGAGTCAGTCCTCACCTCCTAGGTGCAGGTTGATACTTTTTCTGCCATGTCTACATATCCTGGATCATAACAGAGAATATAACATCAACAATAACAATAACTCATATATTATTATTTCTGTGATTTGTTTTGAACTCTTAGATATGTGCAGTATTTACAATTTTATAGGAGTACCAAGAGATAATGGATGATGAAGTATCTCATACAGCTTTAACCATCATAGAAAAGAAATCTTATGTATAATACACATGAAAGAAAATTTAATATAGCTTTTAGGTAAGAAATGATGAGAGGAGGTTTCTCAAGAATTGTGGGAGATGTAGGTGGGCAGTATAGTAGTCACTGAAATAAATCATGAGCAAATCACTACACACCTTGTATGGAAATGTACACATTCCTTTACATGTGCCATAATTACAAATTTTTCATGGAGTGCGTTAGTGGGCCCACCTCATCTTATTTTATATTTTGAAAGGGTTTACAATTAGAATCCACTACATTTCTGCAGCCAGAGTCCAAACTTGACCTAGAAATTCCCAGAGCCAAATCCTGGGTTGAGAGACTGCTCAATGTTTGTTTACTAGACACTCAAGATATGATGTGTATTAGTCTGGCCCAATGCTGTTGATATCCATATATTAATATTTCTGATAGGTTATTATAGTAGAGATTGATTATACTTCAAATTTACTCATGCATTCTCATTTGTTATTTCTGATTAGACAGTGGTGACAGTAACAAGAAAATGGGAGCCAATTACAACAATTAAAAAAAAAAAACAACAATTCTGGAGGTAAAAGGACCCTGGCTTTATTCTTTCAGTTTAGTTTTATTTTACATCTTTGGTTCAATTGAAGCCTTGAAAGTTAATGTAAGACCTAAATATAATATGACAACAGAAATGGAAAAAATATGAAGAGGCCAATTTATTAGGCCATTTGATATTTACCTATTTTACTTCCTAAAACAGCTACATTATTTTTCTGGTTGGAATTCATGTTTATTTATTTTGTTTTAGAAAATTCTCTACACATATGACTCACTATTTTCCCTTCAGGAATGATAGAGTGATGTTGAACTGAAGTGGAATTGCTCCCGGTACCCAATTAATTATTTCAGTAAAATTTCTCCGTGAACACCATCACTCATCTTGACTGTTTATAAAGTTGTTAAGTGCTGGCTGTGAGTCACTTTTGGATGTTGTACAAGAGAGTCCATCAATATCTCCTTTTACTGGCTTTAACAGTCCTCAGAGAACCATATGAACTACAGAGTAGGTTTTAAAGATTTTCATGGGCCTGATTAACAAAGAACATAAAATTGAGAATTATTGTTTAATATTAAAAATTTTATTTTAAAGTTCAAAATTCATGGTAGAAATGTTACAAGATGGACATTGAGAAGTTATTTATGAACTCTAGAGCCTCAAGTATACCCCCTGACACACACAAAGTCTTTAATTTTTCCCTTTACACTGAGTTGAAAATCAAATTTACAATGAGAAAATTCCAGAGAGTGGAGATGTGAGAATTTGAACTGGTTGACTGTGTTCAGCAATGAGAGATGAAAAAACAGAAACTCCTTGCCCCTGTATATGGATTCATCAAGATTTGTTGTTATGGTTCAAAAAACAAACATGATAATGTTGCTTTTGTCTCACTTTATAAGAATCCTCACTCTCATACTAGAGTTTGGCCATAAATGAGATGTATTTTCGTAGTAAAATAGCTGTAAGAAGAAACCCAACTAGTGAGGATGCACTTTGTCATTTTCACTGACCTCTAGTTAGTTCATCCTATACATCAAACTTATAAGCAGTTCTAAACACCAGTCCTTGGGGACTAGGAGTGCTTGGGACAAAATTCCTAGTCATATTACTCATTTACAGATATCATGACCTCCAGATAATAGAATAAACTCAATACCATATAATCAACAGTAACAGTAATAATCAAAATTCTCAGAATAAGTTACTATATTATTTTCTACACTGGTTCCCTCTCACAGTTAAATGAAGTCATACATGATGATTTAATACATCTACTGAGTTTACAACATTAAATTGTAAATGGGCAGATTTTGAGATTTAATTCTGCTCAATGATCTCTGGGATGATTATTATATTCTTAGCTTTTAAAATTTTCCTTGTTTTCTTTCCAGAGCCTGGCAAGATGAAAGTATTGAGGCTGTAATAATCACACTTCAGATAAATACTCAATAAATGGTTGTAGAAGTTAATTTTGATTTTTTTTTAAAGAGAAAAGATGCTAGTAGATATTATTTCGACCAATACAGTTGCTACTACTTTTCCCTAACAGAATTGTTCATATAAAAACAGTTCCGGAGCAAGCCTTAAGTCTCAGCACATTTGCTGAAGACCTACTTTGTATGAGAGATTGTTTGGAGTAGTAAATGTGGTCATAAAACCAAAAACTTCCCTGTTCTGACAGAAGTTATGTTTTTGTGTGGCAGTTTAACTTATGACAAAGACATTTGAGTAAGTAAAGTTATGAAATATGTGTTCTCCTACTGTGCTTTTCTGTTGCATTGATAAAGCCTACAAAAAGCAATTTGGAAGAGGAAAGAGTTCATTTTCTTTTTCTTTTTTTTTTGCAGGTTCAGTATTGAAGGATATCAACACAGGAACTCAAGGTAGGAGCTTGAAGCAGAAACCACAAAGGAACGGTGCTTATTGGCTTGCTTACTCAGATGTTTAAGTTCTGATTTTCCATCTGCTTCCAAGATTTGGTTACAATCTCAACAAATTATCTTGCCAAGGGCTTAGATTCAGGTCTATAATTCCATCTATGAGGAAAGTCTTCACCTTACATGCTTTCAAGTCATGCTCAGGAAACATAATATCCAAAGAGCTGTTTTCCAGTTATTCTCAGAGTAGAAAAAGGAAAGGCTCATAAAAACAAAACAAAACAAACAAAAAACATGCTAAGTGCGTGCACAGTTAAGTTAGTAATAAGAAATTACACTGAAATAGAAAACACCATCAGAATCTGAGACACAGTATGTAGGACTTAAATTAACTGTGATTCATAACACAGCTGTTAACGCACTGCTTGTCTGAAACCACAAGAAAACACATCTGTTTTCTGAAGCTCAATCTTGTCTTGGGTTCTGAAGGTGAAGAGTATGCATGCATGCATGTTTCAGCAGCTTAACAGTTCTCCTTCCCCTGGAGATTGATCATTGTCAGTCTCTCTTCCATTGTGAAGGAATGCTGCCACCATTACAAGGGGATCCACTGGGAAACATCTGCTTTTCTGGGTTGTGAGGTCCAGTTACCCAGTATCTAGAATGGAAACTAAAAGAAGGATGGAGCTGAGAAATCTTGAAGTTGATCATCAGTGATAACTGTTAGAAATCACCATAGGCAACTGACAGTCATATCCCCAAACAAGACCTTATTTTAATAATTTAACCCAACATTCAGAAAACATAAAAGCTGCCTTGCCATGCTATCTTGAAGTTGCTCTATGACAAGTTTATGGCATCCATTACCATATAGGCAAAACCTAACACAAGTGTCCTACAGTTTCCCCAAATGGCTTTGTGGGAATGTTATCTTGTGTGCATGTAGCTCAATCCTTTTTTATATTTTATTTCAAGAGTCATTAAAACTCTACATATTTACTATGCAAAACAGGTATTTGGAAATACCTTGTCTGAAACCACAAAAAAGAAAATCTGCATGCACATGCCTCAATTCTTGGTTTAACTAAGTCTGTTGTGTTTCAAGCCTTTAATTCATTACATTCTGCTCTGGTCTTTATTATCTTCTCCAAGTTGCGACTTTAGTTAGTTCTTCTTTCTTAGTTCCTTGAATGTAGTGTTATTTTATTCATTTATTCATTTGAAATATATGTTCAGTTCTTGCTTTGTTTCATCTCATTCATTACACATAGGATGATAACTCCATCTTCAAACACACATTTATCACTAGAAATAATTTTCTAGTTAGTTTTAGATGTCAAATTTTCCTTCAGAAAGTCATGTTGATTCATGGGTAGAGTATATTCTATTACTCAAAAATACTCTATTTTTTCAGGGTTTTCCATAGAATTAAAATATTTAAATGCAGTAAAAAAAATCTTATTAACCATTTTAATGAACAAAATACAAAATGGGTGTCCAAAAAAGTCATAATTAATTGAAATCCAACACTTTAAGTTTCCTGTGTTTATTATCATTTCACTGAACTTGCATATTTAACTGATCCTTTTAATTATGAAAGGACTTGGTTAGTCCTCCATAGGTGATGCCTTAGATGATAAGATTTCATCATCATTAACTCTATGCCATTGCAATATAAACACATAAGAATGTTGAGACTGTCACTTGATTTCCTGGATTTTTTAAATCATCCAGGATTTAAAAGTGAATAAAATCTACATTTCTTTCTTTCTTTTCTTTTCTTTTTTTTTTTTTTTTTTTACTGAAAAGGCACACTAACTGTTAAATCAATTCCCTTGAAATGAGTGCCTTAAATATGTACAAGAAACTAGGAAAACTTCCTATTTTCCCTCCATCTTGCAGGAATAAGTGAACTGTAATGATCTGGATAAACTGTGTATATTTCCATTTTACAAGGAAAAGAGTCAGTGTTTTCCTGAGGTCACATAGTTAATAAATGGCCACGGAGCACTTCAAAGCCAGGATTGTTGGGGTTCTGGTATTAACAAGCCCCTTAGGGAGGCAAGGTAAATGTGGGTCTCTAGATTCTCAGTGCCTGGAATCCAACCATAGCTTAGCAACTTGCTGCATGTCTCATTATTTTTTGACAATTCATTTGTTTATCTAACTTCAAAGTATCTCACTGGGAAACCAGGATGGGGGGGGTGGTAATGGTATTTATTTTCCATTGCTTTGCTATAATTTGTGTTAGAAAACATATGTGAATTACACAGCACCATCCTAGACACAAACATAACACTCAGTTTTCTATCCCATTGTGTTAGATATTAGAAAAGTTAGGTATTATAATAGAAAAAAGGACTCACTAGATCTATATGAGGATATCCTGGTGGGTAGACTGAAGTAATCTATGCATAAAGAAGCATTTTCTTGATAATTTAGTCATCACAAATTTCTATAAACAATGTATAAAAAATTTTTTAAAGTTTGAAATTTCCCAATTTAAATTGCGATGACCTGAGGATATAAAAATGCAAAGCTGGGACTGGAGAGTTGGGTCAGTAGTTACAAGCACTGGCTGCTCTTCCTGAGTGCCTGGGTTCAGTTTCTAGTATCTGCATGGTGGCTTGTAACTGACTGTAACTCCAGTGAGAGCCTGGGGATCCAGCACTCTCTTCTGGCTTCTGCAAGCACCAGGCACATGTATGATGCAAAGACATACCTACAAACAAAACACCCATATGTAGAAAAATAAATACATAATTTAAAATGTAAAGTCTTTCATCTTCCATCACTGAATCAAAGAAACCTCTCATTTGTTTAGTTGGAATGCAGGAAAACAATAAACAGAAATGTCCAAATAAATGAATGAAGCTGACTAGTATAAAAACCTGTAAGGGTTTCAAGATTCAAGAAAGGGCTTCAAAGTGAGGTCTAGAAGACTATATGAGACTTTACAGACATTTCAATTGTTGATTGGTGTATCTGAGGGATGCTGCTGCATAAGGAATGTGTACGTCAAAGACCAAGGAGTGTGTAAGATTGGAAAGGAGCAAATCAAACAGGTTCTGTTTGACCTCTGAACAGCGAGGATTCCATTGAGGCCTTTCACTCCTTAGGTGGGGACAGATAGATGCACATTTAGAAAGTTCTCCAAGAATAAGATTGGATTGTAAGTGCATTGAATCAGCTAAATTATGCCTGGATGTTCTCCACAGAAACAATAAAATAGCAATCCATGTGCAAAGGTTGGCAGACAGGAGGTTGCAACAGTGACTCCACTGTCACCACCTTCAGCTCCTCTGACAAAATTCCCTATCTGTCATCCTTTAGGTGATCTTTAGGTGATGGCTCATATCCAGGTGATGATTAAAATCTTACTGACTACCCCCAATAGGACTGAAATGATTACAAACTGCTACAGTAAACATATAGGAAAATCTATATCTTCCTATAAAGAGAGAAAGAATTCTTCAATAGTTAACTAGATTTCCATAACCCCACTACATGCTGATCAGAGAGGTCTAAAAGTGGTACCAAGATTGTGGCTGCAAATGTTCAGAGATTGTGTTCCAGAGACATGAAAATGCTAGATTTGTTTTCAATGTGAGTGAGTTGGTAAGGGAGTGTGTTTTGTCTTTGTTTTTTAAAGTGGAAATGCCAAAAGAGTGTTAGAGAAGGAGTATTCATTTATATTTTGTGACATGGTGAACTTAGAGTGCTCAGAGGATCTTTGAGATGTAAATCTGTATCTACATCTCTTCCCTTTTATCTCAATGGAAAAGAAGAGACTAGGTGAGCACATTTAAAAGCTATAATGAGACAGGTGCAGAGACACATGTTCAGCAGAGGATGTTCAGAGTTAATTGTCTGTAACTGACAGTCAGCCCTCACCTCTGTATGGATCATCTTTGTTCGAGTCACTCATCTTTGTGTGGAGTGTTACAAAACTCCAAAGACTTTATCTGAGAAAAGACACTGAGGAGAGACAATAGACATAAAGTGAAAGACTAAAACAATATATGATAAAGATATAAGTAGCACCCTAAACAGTTTCTATCATGACTTCTTTTTTTAAACATTTATTTATTAGTTCAAGTTACATTTTTATCACAGCCCCATCCCTCCATTGCATACCGGTCCCACCCTCCCACCCTCTACCCCCACTCCTACCTATCTTACTCCTCCAGTGTGGGGTGCCTTCTACACAGGAGGATTTGATGGACATTTTAAGTACCAAATAACTAACATCAGATGTATGCTGTTAGTTGCACTTAGAAAGTTTACCCAGTATGCATGTGTATCTATCTCAAGAAACCATAAAGAATTATTTTCTCTGACTTCTTATTCTAACAGTAATTAAAGTAAAATAGGTATCACTTAGTACTACTTCACTTATAGTTATTTCATCTGAACACTGTGCCATAGGATAGAAATCATTATCTGTAACTTACAGATGAGAATATTGAACTTGTTTATAACTGACTCACCGGCAGGGTACATATAGCTACAGGAAAAATAGAAGGAATTGGAATCTTCTGTCTCCAGATCTTTTTTTTTTTTTTTTTAAGCACAGGGCCACATGGTTTCAGCACAGAATTCTACCAGACCTTCAAACAGGAGCTAATACCAATACTCTTCAAACTCTTCCACAAAATAGAGTCAGAAGGAACACTTCCAAACTCATTCTATGAGGCCACAGTCACCCTGATTCCTAAACCACACAAAGACCCAACAAAGAAAGAGAACTTCAGACCAATCTCCCTCGTGAACATAGATGCAAAAATACTTAATAAAATACTAGCAAGCCAAATCCAAGAACACATCAAAAGTATCATACACCATTATCAAGTAGGCTTCATCCCAGGAATGCAGGGATGGTTCAACATATGAAAATCCATCAACATAATTCACCACATAAACAAGATGAAAGAAAAAAAAAACACATGATAATCTCGCTATGTGCTGAAAAAGCATTTGACAAAATCCAACACCCTTCATGCTAAAAGTCCTGGAGAGAACGGGCATACAAGGACCATACCTAGAAATAATAAAGGCAATATACAGCAGGCCAGTGGCCAACATCAAGCTAAATGGAGAGAAACTTGAAGCATTTCATCTAAACCAGGGACAAGACAAGGGTGTCCACTTTCGCCATATTTCTTCAATATAGTACTTGACATTATTGCTAGAACAATAAGACAGCTAAAGGAGATCAAGGGGATAAACATCGGAAACGAAGAAGTCAATTATCCCTATTTGCAGATGATATGATAGTATACATAAGCGACCCCCAAAATTCCACTAGAGAACTCTTACAGCTGATAAACACCTTCAGCAAGATGGCTGGATACAAGATTAATTTAAAAAATCAGATCTTAAAGTTCAATCAATAGCACTATGCATACTCATCACAGCAAGTTAAATTTAACTCATAAGAAAATGGTCTCATAGATGAATCAGCATTGTGAACTATTAGTTCACCTGCAAGACACGTGCCCATATAACCTACTTCAGATATTTTTGTTATTTTTAAGAGACAAGGTTGGATCTAAAAGTTTACAATATATATATTTTTTTCTTTTTCCTTTTCCCTTCTCATTTTCCTCTCTTTTTTTGTTTATATTCTTTGTTTTTGTGGGTTTGTGTGTTTGTTGGTCTTTTTTTTAGTATTCCCCCAGTAGCAATGAGACACCATTCACTGGCAGTACTGCCTCGTAGGCCCCCGGTGAATGAAGAGGCTCTTGGCCCTCATATGACTCCTGATCTGTGGTGAGAGACTGTTAGGCAGGGACACTCCACCCCAGAGGAACAAGACGGAAGGGTCAGGGGGTAGAGCATGGGAGGGTGGGGCTGGGAAGCGGGAAAAGAGGACAATATGATAAGGATGTAACCTGAAGCAACAAACAAATAAATTTATTAACTAGTAGAAAAAAAAAAAAGGCAGGGGGCAGGGCTGAAACACTGTGAATGGAACAGAGGATACAGCCATTCGGCCTGGATTTGCAGACCTCCAGGTGTAGAGAAGACGTGGAGCTAAGGTAAAATACAAGGGAATTGTGGTATTGGCCCATGCCTTTGACTTCAGCGGAGACCGGGGGGGGGGGCACCTTAGAGTTGGTGGTCTTATGTACTCTGGAGTCATATGGAGCGGGGTGGTGAGGGTGCATACTCTTGGTCCCACCATTCAAGAAGAGTACACCCTTGGTCCCAGCTCCCAGCACACTGGAGACAGAAAGAGGCAGATCCCGGAGTTCAGGGTCAGCCTGATGCAGGGTAAACTCTAAATAGAGAAAGACTTCGATCCAGGAGTGGTGGAACACATCTTTGAACCCTTCTGATGAGAAACACAGGTCCCTGTTCCCAATAATTAGAGTTCAGAGACACACACATGGGATTTGGAGGGACCTAGGTTTGGAGGCTACTTACAAAAGGCCTTCTTGATGCAGGCAGATTGTCCTTTGGGATCTCAAAATATATACACTAGAG
>CAJQZJ010004801.1:6790273-6810847 GCA_907164525.1 Lophiomys imhausi
TCTCTCTCTCTCTCTCTCTCTCTCTCTCTCTCTCTCTCTCTCTCTCTCTCCAAAGACAGGTTTTTCTGTGTAGCAACCCTCCTGACCATCCTGAAACTTGCTATGTAGACCAGGCTATCCTTGAGCTCACAGAGATCCACCTGCCTCTGCCTCTGGAGTTCTGGGATTAAAGGCCTAAACCAATACCTCCATCTTATTTAAATTTCTTTATCCATGTATGGATGGAGAGATGTGAAAGACATTCATCATTGTACAGCTTTTAGGCAAAATTTCCAGACAATATGATCTTTAACAGTTAATAAAGTTTATTATGCAACTAACAAGGGGAAAAGAGCTTGGTGAGTGGAAAGGACATAAAGTTGATGAATTATATGTAGTTGGGATACTTATATAAACAACCAGTTTAGAAGGAGGGAAAAAATCCCCTCTTAACTGGGCAAAGTTCACAGTTCCAGGGCTGAAGAATTATCTCCATGGTGTTTGTGTTTAGTATTCATGAAAAGAAGACTTGGTCTTCACACTGCAGGGTGGAGTTGTGGGTGGAGACTACAGTCCATCTCATTACATATGCTAGCAAACACCACAGTTCTGTTGTTGCAGGGAAGGTGGATAAGGAAGGTAAGGCTGTCAATGAGAGGTTTAAAATCCAGTATTTCCAAGGAACAAATGAGATTCAATTTGCCATCTCTTTTTTCTCTCTCTCTCTCCCTCCCTCTCTCCTTTCTGCTCTCCCTCCCTCTCTCTCTGTGCTGGGATTAAAGTCACTCTGGATTGAAGTGCTCTCCTTTCTCTTGGGTGGTGTCTGACCTGATGGATGAGGATGGATAAACTTTACTCACTTGCAGCACTTCTGTTCTACCAGAGACTTCCCAAGTAGCTAACACTGCAGGCAGAATACAGCTACTGCTCCCGGCACCTTCCTGCCTTCCTCCTGTAACAGATTATTTTTATTTATAAACACTTATATTTATTAATACTTAACAAACATCTATAAAATACCTAAATCCTATAACCTAAAACCTATAATCCAAAATCTATAATCTATCTTAAAAACACTCTAATACCTATCTAAAAACACTTAACTAACACTATTTTAACTTTCCTAGAAGGATTTTAATATTCTTAACATAGGTCCATGCAGGATGACTTGGTTTTACAGCAGTCTCCACAAGCAGTCCTTTTCAAAGCTTAGTGTCTGTTTGGGCCTTACTTTGCCAGTTCAAAAGGCCATTTAATTTGAGGTTGGCTATCAGTCTGGTGTATATTGTCTTTATTATGTTTAGGTGTATGTCCCTTGTGTCCTTAATCTCTCCAAGACTTTTATCGTGAAGGGGTGTTGGATTTTGTCAAAGGCTTTCTCAGGATCTAATGAGATGATTGTTTGGTTTTTTTTTTCTTTTAGTTTGTTTGTATGGTGAATTGCATTGAAAGATTTTTATATGTTGAACCATCCCTGCATCTCTGGAATGAAGCCTACTTGATCATGGTGGATGATCTTTTTGATGTGTTCTTTGATCCAGCTTGTGAGTATTTTATTGAATATTTTGAATCAATGTTAATGAGTGATATTGGTCTGTAATTTTCTTTCATTGTTGAGTCTTTGCGTAGTTTGAGTATCAAGGTGATCGTTGTCTCATAAAGTGCATTTGGAAATGTTCCTTCTGTCTCTATTTTGTTGAATAGTTTGAGGAATATTGGTATTAGCTCTTCTTTGAAAGTCTGGTAGAATTATGTACAAAAACCTTCTGGTCCTGGGCTATTTTTGGTCCTGGGCTATTTTTGCTTGGGAGTCCTCTAATGAGTATTTCTATTTCCTTAGAGGTTATAGGTCTATTTAAATTGTTTATCTAATCTTGATTTAACTTTGCAAATTGTTTTTAATGATAAATTTAATACTTCTACCTATATTTTAAAAGCACAGTATTGGCATTTTATATAATTTTAAATTCACATATTTTATTTCACCCATTTTTCTTTCATAATTCCAGTTGAAAAAATGAATTATTTTCTGTTGGTTTAATGTGTGCACTGTTTTTCTTTATGTTGGTATGTATAACACAGATTGAAACTCATATTATTTATTCACATCAAGTTTTAATTATCAGTATCTGTGCCTTCTACTTAATCAGAAATGCCCTTTACTCTTTCATATATTTTGGATTGGTTGTGATATAGTTCTAATTGCTAGGAATACATAGTCACATAGTCTCCTTGCTGCTTTCATTTGACCTTCATTTTATTAATTTTCTTATTGATATTTTGCTGCTTCTGTGAAACAGAAAGCGTTGCAAAGACTGTTGTCAGTCATGACTTTGTTCAAGACTTCCAGAATCTGCTTTTCTCTTAGGATGCAAACTTCTTCTAAAAGGGATTTTTAGAAATTTATGTATACATTTAAATATATATATACATATACACATATTCAGTAAATATGTAGGGTGAAAAAAATTTAACTTGCAACCTGGGGATAATAGGCTATAAAATTGTGTGCATATGAAATCTATGCCAAATAAATCAATTTTAGCTGCTCTTGCTACAGAAGAACACTTGTGCAAAGTGGTGGACATGTCAAATAGCTTTTTTAAATACATCCTGTAGAATCACAGAATCATGATACATACTTATATACCAAAAAATTTGTGCAAAATTACAATGTTGCCTTATTCATTTTATTTTTATAAACATGTGGCACATATAGAGAATCATAAACACAACTCATTTAACCAGGAAGTAGAACATAACTGTTTAAATCCCACAACTCCTCCCATATTGACTTTTCCCAGTCATCATTTCCTCTACTTCCTAAAATGTGCTCATTTTTCTGAGTCTGATATCATAGAAGCGATCTGTGATTTTTGTATGTAGAGTCACTCTTTGCATTCCTCAAAACAAGCATTCCTTTTTCTCAACACTCTCAAAAATGTCTGCTGTCTCTGGTCATTTTGGTAAGTCATCCTTCCAGATAGGAGGTAATATCTGCTATTGATGTGCATTTTTCTAGCACCTGGTGATGTTTTAACTTATCCTTTCATATTTATTATCTATTCCTGAGCATCCTTTGCAAAATATTTATTCAAGTATTTTGTATATTTACAAACCACCTTTTCTGTTAGATCATATTATTTACTTACATTTTTTGGAATATTAACTTATCTGATAAGTGGCTTGCCAGTATTTTCTCCTTGTCCATAGGCTGCCCTTTTATTTTGTGAGTCATTTACTCTTTTATGCAAAAGATTTTCTATCTGTGTACACAGTCTCACTTGTTTATTTTTTCCTTTGTTGCCTATACTTTGTATTTTTTTATTGTTTGAGAGTTTCACACATGTATAAGTATTTTGATCAAATCTACCCCCATTCCTTCCCCTCCAATTCTTCACCTATTATCCCCACGAATTTTCTCTCCCAACATCATGAGTTGTTAAAAAAAAACCCATTAAAGTCTATTTAGTGATGTCTGTTTGTACATGAATATAATATTATCTACTGAAGCATAGGCAACCTCTCAGGGGCCACATCCCTGAAGAAAATCTATTCTCCCTTCCCAGCAGCCATCATTAGCTACTGCTTTATCATGTAGGAGTGCTGTGCCTTCCCCTATGATGCTGTTAAGATTTTGGTTGGCTTAATCATAATCTTGAAGTCATAGCCTGTGAGTTAATGGTGCCAAACGCACTGTTATATCTAGCAATTAATGTCTCACTGAAAAGAACCACTACTTCAGGCTCTTACAGTCATTCTGCCTCCTCTACAATGATAATCCCTGAGTCTTAGTGGATATGAGTGCCATATAGACGTCCAGTGAAAGCTGAACACTTCATAGTTTATTCTCTGTATGTTGACCAGTTATCAGTTTCTGTGTTAATCACTACCTACTGTAAAAAGAAGTTTTTCTAATGAAGTTTGAGGGATGCACTAATCTATTAGTATAGTAATAAGAATTTAGGTGTGGTCATACTATTTCTATTAATCAAAATGATAATATTAGTCTCTCTCCCAGGAACTATGCTGAAGGTTATTTCTAACCTCTCTCTTATGGGTCTTTTTTTTAATTTCCAATGTCTGTCCATGTTTAAGTCAAATGAATTTAAAGTGCCAGTTATCCCCTCCATGGTTTCACCTCCTTAACTTTTGACTTTCCAGTCTTTGTTAGTTTCCAATCCCTCTAATAGCTATTTCCAGATTTTATTTGCTTTTAATAGTCATTTTACTTCCAAATACTTCAGTATATCATCAACCATAGCTACATTCATATTTATTCTCCTTTAAGTACTGAAAATATTAGATTAATGAATTTGCATTCCAATGTGTCCTTGAACTTATCTGCATGCCACATTTTTTATATAAAATATTTTCATGTTTGTCATTGTATAACTACTTCCATTTTCCTCATTATCCAATCAAAATAATAATTTTAACCCTTCAACAGCTGATTGAAGCCTTCTAAACTATACCTTATTTTTTTTCACTACAGATTTAAGGATTGAGAGTAAATTTAGCTAGTAATTTTAGTAAATTATTATGCATAGACATATTCCATGCCATAATCAACTAGAGAATTTTTAAATTTTCAAATGAGGCATGATGATCTCATATCCTCTTATGAAATTAAAAGTTACACATCACATTCTAAGTCCTTTCTCAAGTACGTTACTTGTTGTTTGTTTACTACTGAACATTTTTTTCCTGAATGTCAATTACTGATGATGTCTTCTACTGTTGTCACAAGGAAGGAAGTTAAAATGATAAAATGAGAAATTAAGAAAGCTGAAAACCAGAAAAGTCTTGTATCACAAACAGGAAATTCAAATGGGAAGTAAGAGTAAAAAGTAATAATAGCTATTTATCTATCTTCCAACCAGTTTTAATTAAAAAATATTTGGGAGAGTTTGACCTAAAAAATTTATTAACGATATTTTCCATTTATTTTAAAAAATGAATTAAGTCAAAGATGCTAAACAATTTTTCTTTTATTATAGGTTATTCTCATGAGAAATAAAGCAATGAGAATTCACTTCACAATATGTTTATCATCTTCTAATCTGGGTATAAACATATATTACCGTTCCTTATAGTGTATCTTCCATATGCAACAATTATCCAGACAAACAGGCTTCCCTGTGATTGTACTAGACACCACAGCTGCTGACGTGGTTCCTCTTTCACACTAGAGATATTTTAAGAGATGTGCCAGAATTTCAAATTTCACTTTCCAAATTCTTTTATAAACACAAATACCCAAGGAAATAAATGTAGATATCCAATAGAGACCATTCTTCCAAAGTGCTTCACTAAGCCTTATAACATACATCTCTGTTACCTTCTGTCTTCCAACATCACAGAAGAAACAAACTGAACAATGAATCCTGCAATTACCTGAGAGAAGGAAATAACAAACAAAAGACAAACTAGGTAACCACATTATAATAGCATGTTCTAAAACTGTCCACAGAAGTAGTATGGAATGATTCCTGTAACTGTACTTCACAGATCTCCATATTAATTATATATTACTCTCCCTGAATGTTTGCATGAACAGCTCACAAATTAAAACTTACGTTCTGAAGCACAAAAACAGAAACTGTAAGTTATTATGGTAAAGATCAGTCACAATATGGGATGCTATAGACAATGATGTTCAATATAGAAGCACAATGGGTTCTCCCCACCCCTCAGGGAGGGTGTGTATACACACACACACACTGAGGTGTTTTAAGTAATTTTGAATTACCTGTGTTCCTTGGGACACTTACTTTGCAAATATAACCCATGACCTACTTACAAACAAAAGAACAGGGAACACATTCAGTCTCTAGACTGCACTGTGGGAAATGTGGGCATTGCTTTGTTTTTAGCTACTTCGTGTTGCTATTACTTAAGTTAATATCTCATGGTGCATCATAACCCAGGTAATGCAAAGAAAATGGAGCCTTAAATATTTAAACATGTAACACAATCAATATTCATGAGTATTTTATATTTGCCTTCGACTTTTATCACCTTGTTCTTTCAAAAAAACAGAATATCTTTATTATCCTTCCCAGAACTGCAAACTGCATTAACATTTTATAACTCTTAATTATCTGAATAGTGATGTTTCATTAATATACACCCTTTAATAGCTTATTAAACTAATTTGGATAATATGGACAAAATAGATTACAGTTGGTAAAATTGTATAACAAGAATTTGTTTTAAAAAAATAAGTCTAATTTCTAGAAGCATCAAAGAGTGTAGAAAAACATTTTATACTGTTTATTTTTAATTAAGATCCAAGGAGGGTAGACAACAGTCTCAGGAGGGAAGGAGGAACCTGAAAACACCGTTCATTTGTTTAGCATTTATATAATGCTTTGTGCCATGATGTTGCTCTAAACTTTCACCCTAAAAATTAGCTCAGATACACAAGAGCATCAGGATACTTTATTCTTTTTAAACAGTAAAAGCAAAAGTATGCTTAAACATTAGCAATTCACTTCAAAATTAAGTTGAAAAAAGTCAAAGACTGCAAGAGCAAACAAGATGCATATAACATAGTATACGGGCAAGTTTTGAATTTGGGAATGCAGTTTTCTGGTAATACATACACTCTGGAAACATTCAAGAATATGAACACCCAATTCCATATTAAAAACGTCTCTTAATAATTTAATTTAGAATTAAAAATTAAGACTAAACCAAACTTGATGAAAATGTGTAGTTATGAAATTTTTCATGTACGGTCAGTGCACTTATAAAATGGTTCAACCATTTAGGGATGAATGGTTTGGTAGTGTATTACAGTTATCCATACAAGTAAAAAAAAAAAAAATCCTTTGCTTCAACTGTAGACAGAATGCTGTCCAAAAAGGACAAAACTTGGAAACAGGTAAGGCGACAGTCTAACTCTGCCAAGACAGGGGAGGCAAGTCCTTCACAATTCCTGCTTCACAATTAATGTCTGTCAGAGATACTGGACCAAAAAGCTGAAAATAGATGCTCTAATGTATTGAGATATAGCAAGATGGCTTTTATTTATTTTTGTACTTAATTATACACTCTATTTTACTATACATAGTATCTCTACTTCCCTTCCACCCCTCGTTCCTTCCAATCCCCAACACTATGCAGGAGAGAAAGTTTAAAGGGGAAGGGACATATTTCTCTTTGGACTATTTCCTGCTGATTAGTGTCGGTGAGCTCTTTGGGGGTTATACCAGTCTCAGTAGAACTCCAGCAAACCAGGAGATAGCAGCAAGTAGAACAACCAGCAGTTTGTGGGAGCACCAACCTCTTTCTTCTTTATAGCCCTTTCTCCTACTTCCTTGTAGAGCCCCTTTTTCTCTTACTTCTTTGTAGAGCCCCCTTCTCCTCAGGGCTCTGGCATTTTATCCCTTTCTCAAGTCCTCTGAGTTAAACTTGTTCAGCTGGCTAAGCCACACCCCTACTAGTTCATGAGACAGTTAATACTTTACACCTATGTCTGAAGCAGCCTCACATCTGAGATTAAACAAAAACATTCTCATAATTTGTTATTTTAATAAACTCATACCACATTGAGAGAAATAAGGGACTGTCCAGGCAGCCAGTTATCTGTCATTTCTTAGTTTTGGAAGCTACTGGCTCTGCACTTCCTGTATATCTAGATATATTTACCCTTCTCATGTCTCTGATGTGGTTGAAGACTAGATAGTTTTAGTCTCACAGTTAATTTTTAAGTTGTTTGGAAATTAAAAGGATGTTCTAGGTCTAAGAAGATGTTTTTAAGTTGGTAATGCAAGTTAGGATGGAAACTGAGTTAGGTATAATACTTTAAATTCATTGAGATAGCTTATTGGTTTGTTTGTTTAGTAGTTCTCTCTCCCGGGCAACGAGACACTTTTCACTGATGGTACTGCTTTGTAGATCCCCAATGAATGAAGAGGCTCTTGGTCCTCATACGACCTCTCAAATGAGATGAGGAACTGTTATACTTATAAGGACACCCCACCCCAGAGAAATGGGATGGAAGGGTTAGGAAGTAAAGAAAAAAAATGAAATATGATGTTTTGGCCTTTTACTACTAATTGTCATAAACTGTTTAGGATAATTAAGAAATGCAAACTAACGGTTATGCAAGCCGGTCATTCAGTTAGGTACTATGACAGCCTATTATAGTTACTTCCTATAAAATAAACCGGCAAGAGACAAGCAACATCTGCTTACCCTAATATAAGAGATAGATAGGGCCTCTTCAAAAACCTCAAGAGATCTGCAGAATATGGCATTCAAAGATGTTTTTGTAACTTTAGATTTTTTTATATCAAGACATATCAACTCCTGACAGCACCCCCTATTCTACCCCAAGTAGAAGATGAGCATCGAAGAATCTCCAGTGGGAGATGATTGAATTAGTCGCAAGCCTATCACTTGGTAGGAAAAGCCCCTTGCCCCAACTGTAGACAGAATGCTGTCCAAAAAGGACAAAACCTGGAAGCAGGTAAGTGGACAGCCTAGCTCTGCCAAGACAGGGTAGGTAAGTCCTTCATAACCCCTGTTCTACAATCAATGTCTGTCAGAGAAACGGGACCAAATGACTGAAGATCGATGCTGTAATGTATGGAGAGAAAATGGGAACTGTCCAGGCAGCCAGTGGTATGTCATTTCTTAGTTTGGGAAGCTGCAGGCCCTGTACTTCCTATATAATCAGATATATTTATCCCTCTGAGGTCTCTGAGGTGGTTGAAGAACAGATAGCTAGAGTCTCATAAGTTCATTTTGAGTTGTTTAGGAGTCAAGAGAGTGTTATACATCTAAGAAAATACTTTTAAAATTGTGTTGCAAGTTAGTATGAATGTTGAGTCAGATATAGACCTTTAAACTCATGGAGATGTTTAGATAGTAGAATGTTAAAGTCAAGTACCAAATACATATGGACTGGTCATTGGGAATGTACGTTAAGCCATATAACCCTCATAACTGTGGCCTAATTACCTCTGTTGTACTGTATTGTATTTGTTATTATAAGAGAAAGAGCCATTTGTTGGACTGAAAGGGGAAACTGTAGGGGAAATAAGATATACTTTAAACTTAAAAAAAAAAGGGAAGAGGATGGGGGGTTGAGGGTGGGAGGGTGGGACTGGAGGGGGAATAGGGAGGGGACTGCGATTGAGATGTAATTGAAGAAATAAAAAATAAAGGAAAAAAAACTTAAAAAATAATTTCAAAAGGAAAACAGGACATGAGCAGGAAATTGATAAATAAGAGAAAATGATTAATAAAATACTGGAAGAATCAGTAACCATGGCAATAGAAAGCAAAATGATCACTAGGTATCTTTTGTACATGAGAATGATTTTAAAAAATTAAATTCTGATTATACAAAATAGTAGCAAACATATGGAATCACATGAAACACATACATTGCTAGCAACTGTTTAAATTATTTTATGTTACTGGTATATCTTTCAAATTTGACAATGCATGATCTTTACAGTCTCACAAGGCCAATACATACTTATGTGTCTTTGGAAAATTCTGGCACAAATGCACAAATGCACAAAGGACACACATGTTGTTCTTCTTAGCATTGCTTGCAATGCTAAAAACTGTAGGCAGGTCAATTGCCAATCAAATAAGCCTTCGTCATAATGCATGCTGCATATTAGTTAAAATTATCAATTCTCAATCAAGAGATGTTGTGCCCCATGTCTTAGTATTATATTGCTGTGATGAGACACCAGGATCAAGACAATTTATAAAGAATTTAACTGAGGGCTTGGCCTACAGTTTCCAAGGGTGAATCCAAGATCCTCATGATGGGAAACTTGGCCATGGGCAGGCAGATTTGGCACTAGAACAGTAGCTGAGAACTTACATCTGAAGTTGCAGGCATAGAGTGAGACTGGGCCTGGCATGGGATTTTGAAACCTCAAAGCTCACCCACCCCACAATGATACACATTCTCCAACAAGGCCACACTTCTTAATCCTTCTCAAACAACTGGAAGACAAATGTTCAAATTTATGAGCCTATGGGGGTGAAGGGAACATTCATTCAAACCACCACATCCTTCAAAGATTCTTTGGTGACAACTAGGGACATGTTAGGCTGTTACATCTGGAGAGGCTGTTCCTTACTGTATTGACTAGTAAGATACACGTCAGCATCATTTCATGCATCTTTTCTTGGGTACAAGTTAGGGATGCCACTAAACATTCCACACCAGACATCTCTGGCAACAGAGACACTTGCCCTATATAAAGTGCCAATAATGACAAACTGGTAAATTATCTTTTTATTTTATGTGTATTTTCTTGCAGGTATGTTTGTATACTACCTGTGTTCCTGTTATCTAAGGAGGCCAGAAGAAGGTATTGGATCCCCTAGATCTAGAGTTACATACAGTTGTGAGCTCCCATGTAGATTCTGGGAATTAAATCAAGGTCAGCTGGAAGAGCAACAAGTACTTTTAGCCACTGATCCATCTCTCTAGACCCAAGAAGCTGTTTTAAAAAATAAACCTCATCAATGTATCAACATGGCACTAAAATGAATAGGTAACATTATCACATGTGTCTAAAAAAGCAAATATATATATATATATTACAATTATATATTCATTCTAACTTTTAAAAATGTATATGGAAGTCTACATCACTAGGCATCACTAGTTAAACCTAGGCATCACTAGTGGTTTACTTTGGAAAGGTAACAGAATAAAGGAAAAGTTAACACTATTTTGAACGGGATGTATTATCAAATAGCAAATTAGAACAGAATATGTATTCTTGTTAAACATGAACAGTAAGGTTTTGAAATGTCTTAAATCCATTTGTATATTTATCTACTATTTTTAAATTTTTGATAGTATCAACTTTTACTACAAAAAATGATTTATAATGCATGAACTATGTAAAAAATGCTTAAAATACCCTCAAAATAAGGTATACATACACACAGATATATATATATATATTGCATTGCTCAAATTTATATATAATTTGCATTGATCAAATTGATCAAAATTATATATGTATAACTTAAACTTTAAAATCAAAATCTTCTTTTTAGAAATATGAAAATAAAATACTTTTGGAGCCTTAGGCAAGAAAAGGAGAATAAAGCCAGTGAGATGGCACACCAGGCAAAGTTTCTTGTCATACAAGCCTGGTGACCTGAGTCTAACCTCAAGATTCCACAGTGAAACAAAAAACTCACTGACTCCCTAAATTTTTCCTATGACTTCCATCCATGTGCTGTGTCACATGTATGTATCATATGTGTCACATGTATGTCACACATATGACTGCCTACTCTCCAACAACCACATTGAATACACACAAAGAATAATAATAAAAATTTTAAATATAAAAACAAGAAAAGTGGAACAATCATAAACAGACAGTACTTCTAACACCACCAGGGCAGTGAGAGATTATGACAATATAGACGCTTACAAAATTAAAGAACAAGAACCATAATTTAAAAAGGAAATAAGTATGCTACAATATTAGCTTGATGATGAATCATAAAGGGTTTCAGGAACACACAATATAAAATCAATAAATTAAGTTATATAAACAGCAATAGCATTAAATTACATAGTCACTAAAATGTAATGATTAAGAATATTGTTAATTATTGTGAAAATGCTCAAAATATTTCAAACATTTAAAGGTGCATGACCTTATCTTAAGCATTCTGGAAATTATAAATTCAAAAATTAGAAACAAATACACCTCAGTGCTAACTATATTCATATTTATGCTAGCTACAGGACTATAAATGCTTTTCTTTCTATATTTATTTTCAGATTTTAGGCTGTGAATAGTTCTCTGTGTTTCTAAAAAGATAAAGTTGTATTGTCAGTCCTGAGCATGCAACATAAAGTTACTAATTTTTAGCAATTATCTTTATATTGTACTGTAGAAAATCATTAAACTAATTTTTCCACATTACTTGGAGTGAGTTCTCCTGTGATTCAGTCTTATTAAGTATGATTCAAAGGTACATCTGTGAAATGATAGGTACTCTAATGCCCCCAAATGAGCAACAAAATATATGATAGATTGACTATAAAGCTTAATAATAAGTGTACATAATGGGAAACTCATCTTCCAGGACAGAACACTTGTATTGATCCTGGGGGAAGTGGGTCCTGGTACCCTCTGGGGCCAAACTCTGCCTTTGAAAAGAGCTTTCCAGCTGCCTGACTTAAACAGCGGTAATGACTATGTAATGACTGCTGCTGGCTGCTCTAATGGCTGCAGGAGCTATTTTGAAACAATAACAAGCTACTGTCCTATGGGCATGAAGGCTCTGCTTGCTTCACACAGAAGTTCCATAATGCTAAGGAATAGAGAGTCTGACCATGGACAGAAATAGTGCTAGTGGGTGGTTTCTAGTATGAGTCACAGGAAAATACACAGCATATTTATCATCCCTTCCTTTATAAAAGCATCCATCACAAAACCTACTGTTCAAAGAGATTGAGTCTCGCACTTCAAGTAAGTTCCACTGCTGAACACAAGATGAACATGTGCATCAGAAGAAAGCCAGGCAACCACTTTCCTGAAGCAATTATTTCCACCTTGATTTCTTTCTTTCTTTCTTTTTTTTTTTAGTTTATTACTTCAAGTTACAACTCCATCACAATCCCCTCTCTCCACCCCTCTTGGCCCCACCCTCCCACCCTTTCCCCCTTCTCCCAGAACTCATAATGATTTTTTGAATAATTAGACAACAATTTTGAAAATTATAAGGTATAACATACATTCCCAACATCCAGTCCATACATATATGGCAACTGATATTAATATTCTATTATCTATCTCTCTTCATGAGTTTAAAGTTCTATACCTAACTCAATTTCCATCCTAACTTGCATTAATTACCAACTTAAGAACATCTTCTTAGACCTAGAACATCCTTTTAATTGCTAAAAAAAACTTAAAATTTAACTGTGAGACTATAGCTATCTAGTCTTCAACCACATCAGAGACCTGAGAAGGATAAATATATCTGATTTATACAGGAAGTGCAGAGCCAGCAGCTTCCAAAACTAAGAAATGACAGGCAACTGGCTGCCTGGACAGTCCCCAATTTTAATTCATACATTAGAGCATCTATCTCAGCCTCTTGGCCCAGTATCTCTGACAGATATTAATTGTAAAGCAGAAATTATGAAGGAATTGCTTACACTGTCTTGGCAGAGCTAGGCTGTCGACTTACCTGCTTCCAAGTTTTGTCTTTTTCAGACAGTATTCTGTCTACAGTTGAAGCAAGGGATTTTACTTGTCCAGTGACAAGCTTGTCACTAATGCAACCATCTCCAAGTGGTGATTCTTTGATGCTCATCCTCTAATTAGATAGAATAGAGGATGCTGTCAGGAGCTGACTTGTCTCAATATCAAAAAATCTTAAATTAAGAAAACTTCTTTGAATAACAAATTCTACCGATCTCTTGAGGTTTTTGAAGACCACCTATCTATTTCCGTATATTTGAATAAGCAAATGTTACCGGTCTCTTAGCAACTTGATTTCCAGTTAACTTAAAAAGATCTGTGATAAACTATGCTAGTACCTAACAAAATGACATGTTTGAATGACTATTAGTTTGCATCTCTTAATTATCCTAAACCATTTGTGGCAGTTGATATCAAAAGGCCAAAACTTCACATTGCATTTTTAAGTGTTATGTAGGTACAATACTGTAAAAAGGGTTAACCTTAATTTTGTATTAATATACAAAGAGCAATTCCAATGTAGCAAAATATAATCTTAATTTTGTATCAATATACAAAGATATAAGAGCATATTCAATAATCTGTCCCTTTTTCTTTATCATTCCTATATTATGTCTATATCCCATTTTTAAAAATCTTTTCCCCCCCTTCATAGAAGAGAAGGAAGAATAGAGAAAAGAAAAAGAGAGATATCCCTGGGTCTAACCTCCAAAACCTATTGAACAACTAGTAACCAATCTCCCTAAATAACAACAAACCTCTATAACCCATCAAATGATCAAAGGGTGGGAAAAAATCGCCCACCCCACCTTCTGGGAAGGGACATCACACCTTGATTTCTTAACTCGAACTTTATTTCACATTTCTGAATCACCAAACCATGCATAAACATTTACTTCACACTCCCTTACTGTGTGGCAACCTGCTCATGTATACATCCTTCCAAACAAAAAGCTCATCGTGCTTCCCCTTCTCCTGGTTCATCTCCTCCCCGTCACTCCACCCTCTTTGCCCTCCTGACAACTCTTCCTGGAGCCTGACGCATTTCCTAGACATTTGGAACATTCCAAAAACCTTTGAATGTTTTTTATGTACTCTCAATATCATGCTCTGCTTTCCAAAACAAAATTTTACCTTGTTTTCACATATATGAGTGTTTTGCCAGTGTATCTTTCTGTGCACCATGTAGGAGTAGTGCTCAAGGAGACCAGGAAAGGTGTCAGACCCCTTAGAATTGGAGTCACAGATAGTTTCAAACCTCCATTTTGAGTTTTTTTAATCAAACCCAGTCCTCCACCAAGGCAACCAGTGTTCTTAAGTGTTTAGCATCCCTCCAACCCCATCTCAGTGTTTTAAGAATCCCAAGAGACTCATAGGGAAGTCCTGTCATTTCTTCCCTTTGTAGTGCAGATGCTGAGACTAACATACCCAGGTAGCATGTGACTGATGTGAGTTGAGCAAGATGCAAAACTACATAGGAAAATTAAATCTGCTTTGAGTAAAACTATGCTTTTTTTCCTCTCCCTGATTGCATAATTCTGATGTCCAGAATACTAATTTGTGCATTTTTTTGATTTTTAAGTTGCTGATAGGTGTTTATTTTGGGATGTTTTATCTTACTTCTCATCCATTAATATATGTATATTGTACAATCTCTTTGAACTTTTTATTGGTTCTTCATGAATTTCACATCATGCACCCCAATCCCATTCATCTCCCCCTCCCCCCATACCCACCATCCACCATTGCAACTTCTCCCCCCAACAGAGAAAAAAAATCTCATTGTGGAAACTGTAGTGTGCCACAGTGTGTCCCACAGCATACACGTTTATACACACATCTTTGCTTGCAAATATTCATTGCAATGACTCATTGGTCTGGTATGAGGCCAGGGCTTCTGCTACTCTATCAATTCTTGAACCTCACTGAGACTCCTATTATATCCTGTTGTGGCCTCTGTCATGGAGATCCTGTAGTGTTGGATCTTTAGGACCATGTACTTCATGCCCTCTAGCAGTTAATTGATGGGGTAGGTGGGGTGGGCCAATTCAAAGCTCTGGATCTGAGCCCAAGAGGTATTTGAGCTGGTCAGCCCACCAGCTCTCCTGTTCTTACACCCTCAGGATGGCTTACTGGCAACCACAGCCATCAGGACCAGCTCTACACTGCTTCCTAGGTGAGGTGCACGGCCTGCTCTCCTGAATGCTGCAGCTGGTGAGTGGTAGGGCCAGCTGTCCTGCTCTCATTCCCCCAGGGTCAGCTCTCTCATGAGGCATAGGCAAGGGGTGGAGCCAGTTCTGCATAGCCCTCAGATATTCACATGACACTGGGAAGCAGCCCAGACCAGGGTATCCATCAGCCTGGCCTTTGGTGGTAACTTACCCTGTTACTACAGGGCCATAACCCAGACGTGGCCCCTCGTGAAAGCACAGGTCAAGACTCCAAAATGATCCTGAATGGCAACCCCAGATATTCACAGTGGACTGTTCCTCAACCCTTGAGTCTCCAGTTCTACCTTTCTTCATTGTTCCCACATCCTTCTGTTTCTGTTTCTCTTCCATTTTCTTACCACTTTATTATTTGATCCTCTTAGTGGTGCTCAGGGTCTCTGAGTGTCTGAGGTCATCTCAGGAGTGGTCTCAGGAGTGCAATTCCCAGTTCATACGTAGCACTGAGCAGCAGTCATCTCAGACATGGCCTGTCACCTCCCTCCAGGCCTGTGCAGTGACAGACTAGTGGTTATCCCAGAATAGCACCCTGTCTAGGGCTCATGTAACCAGTCTGGAGGTTGTTTCAAGCTAGTAGTTCCTTGCCAGGACCTGCCTGAGTTGCCCCATCTGTAACCAAACTTTTTAAAATTATTCAACAATTATTTATTAGTAAACTATACCCTAATAACAAATATACTTAACTACCAAACCTACAAATGACTACAACTCCTATTACCTAACCACTAAACCTATTGATAGCTATTACAACTATTTTCATAACCTTTTAGAAGGATACAGTCTCTGGGGCAGGTCCTCAGTCATCAGGAACACAGTCTCTGGGGTAGACCATTTAATGCACTTAGCAGTCTTTCTTCTGGAATATCTCAGACGTAGATCCATCAGGGTAAATTGGCTATGGTGGCTTCACCTTAAATAAGGCTTGAGGATTTCTTCTCTCTGGGAGACCTCAGCCGTCTGTAAGCCAACTTATTTCCTTCCTATCATCAACTCTGCCACTCTGCCTCAGTCTTTAAAGCTGGCCACAGTTTTCATTCAGGCCACTGTTCGGACAGGTCAAACCCATCTAGGCAAAAGCTGAGCCACAGAGCTTAGTCCTTGGCCTTTTTCCGTCTTGCTGAGGGTTTCTCTGCTCACCAGCTTCTTTCTGCCTCAGGAAGATCTGGCCATCAATCTTTCTCCATTAGATGATACAAACTACTCATTATCCTTTCTAGCATGAGGACTCGCTAGAATCAGAGCTCTCTAGTATGGGGCCCTCTTGGCTCCATCCACTTGTCCTTAAATAGAATCTCTCTTTGTTCCACCTGCTTCAGTTTAATCTGGGCTTCACTCACTTAGCAGCTGAAAACAATGCCAGGCCATAAACTTTGTTTTTAGTCCATAAAGTCTTTCCTTGTTTCACCTGGCTTTAACCTTGTTTTTAATCCATAAAGACTCCCATCATTTCCTCTGACTTCATCCTTGCTTTTAGTCCATAAGCTGATAAGTTAATTGCCCACAGCCAAGTTGATCTTCATGCCCAGAATAAAGAGACTGTATCAGAAACCCCTAGATATTTACAAAATCTAATTTATATTAATCTATCTCCCTACACCCATGTGAGGGTCATCTACCCAGGGCTCATTCTGATCAGGGCCCTTAGTCTCAGGCAGGATTCTTCTAGTCTCTGGCTCACTCCCCACCCTGAGAGCCTATCTAGGCCTGCACAGCACATGACTAGTGGTCACTTCAGGTACACTTTTTTCAGGGAACATTAGACTGGTAATCATTCAAATGTTCAATTTCAAGCATAAATATAGACTCTCTCCTATTCTGTACAGAAGCTATACCTATAATGCCTCTAGGAAAAGTGTATTGTATAATCTTAAAACCAAGATTTCAATTGTTTTGAGAGAATCTTCTGTTTAAAGCATAATCTGATTCCCTTTATTGTATATGTAGCAATAACCTCCACAGTTATTTAAGGGTACAGACCCAATCCATATTTATTTAGTCAAATAAGGTAGCTACATATGTGACATCAGTTGCCTACATCCTATAAGTTACACATACTAATTTACTCTCACAAACTACAGGAGTCTCTTTAGCTACAGTTCATTTTCCACATGTCTAAGATTCTGAGTTGCCTGTAAGACATCAGAAGGGCAACTCTTGTTCACAAGTTATCATTCTTCCTGAACATGCTATTGTTGTATTATGTGCTTGTATGTTATTCATTCTAGTGAGTGTGTATTTGTATCATTTTGTGATTTAATTTTCACTTTGCTATTAACTAATGCAATTTAACACTTTTATGCTTCTGCTGCGATTTGAATGGATCCTACTATACAATATCTTCAAACTTTTTGCTCATTATCATTTTTAGTCATTTTTATAAATTACAAATATGGTACATACATTCTCCATATGATAAATAATAGCAAATGCTTTTTCTCATTCTGTCATTTACACTAAAGAGAGGAGTATAATTTTATATAATTAAATTTATTTAAAACAGTCTTTCTTGAGGTAATCCAAAGTATTTCTCTTATTTGCTTTTTTATATCCTACTTTAAAAGGATTCCAAAGACATTCACTGCTTCCTCCAAGTGTCATGTAATTTTACCTTCTGTTTGACTTTTTATATAGCCCACAGAAAATTGCTTAGTGAATTTGGAGTAAAGAAATGGTTAAAACTCATCTTATTCCTTATGTTTACCAGTTGACTCAATATTATTTCCTAAGAAGACTATGTTTTCCAATCCACTGTTCTGACATAGTTCTAACAAATTAAATGGCCATGTGTGTGTAAGTTCATTTCAACACCATCACTCCTGTAGCATTATTACCTGGGACACACAGATTTCATCTAATCCCAAGAACACACCAGCAGCGACTAACAGGCATTCTCCAAGGTACCTGGTCAGAGCTGGTCAGTTAGGAAGAATAAGGAGAAAATCAGTAGCTACCCAAGATGATGAGACACAATGTGGGAATTGGTTCAGACCTGGAAATGGATGAAATGTCAGCTAAGTATGTCACTATTTAATATCATGGTGATGCTAATTTCTTGGTTTGGAGAATTTTATTGTGATTTTATACAAAATGTTAGCATTAATTGTACAGAATGAGGGATACACAGAAATCTCTCTTCTCTACATTTTTAACTTTTTAATGTGTATAAAATAAAAATGAACAATAAATGTCAATATATTCTCTTTCTATTACCTGCAAAATTCAAAAAAAATTCATGGCCAATTCTCTTTTTCTTAAGAGTGTTCAGAAGCTTGTTGCTGTTGTTTTCCTGAAATATCTCATTGTTTTCCTTCCTGTAATAAAAATAACAGTTTTGTTATCATCAAATGCATTATTTGTTAGAAGAATTTCTATCATATTGCCAACATTTGTGGATTTATTACCAACCCAGCCTACTTTTTCATCCTAGGATGAAACAGGTAGTGTAGGCCTGTAGCTTAATATACATCTTTTGCATTTGATTAATCTAATTTCTGGGAGATTAAAGCTACATTTATTTAGGATAGCAATGTGAGAGAACTGTATGTGAGCCTTTCTTATTACTAATTTTGTTCTTTTAATTAGTAGGCAAATTATGTATTCTGAGAATCTCCCTTACTTCAGCGTCTTATTGTCAATTCAACCTCATTACTACCAATTTGAGCTTTTTAAACTTCCTAGGCACTATTCTATTTCTGAATAATCCTCTTTCACTTTGGAAGTATTATTTCTAGTATTTTTATGTCTCATTGATCATTCTCATCCTCTTAGATAACGTTATACTGTTTTGTATTATTAATAAAATATAATATGCTTATTCTAGAAAACAATTTTTTTTACTCTATAACAGAGTGGATAGAACAGGGTTATTGGCTTCTCCAACTTAAGTGAGCCTCTAGCAGAATGTCAGGGAAAGCAGTTGCTTATCACAGAATGAGGAAGAGTTTTTTCTGAGAGAACCAATATCCATCTTAAATATCATTAAGGAGGAATCCAACAGGTGTTTCACCACTCAAGGCAAAATTCGCTGTCCCATAGTAGGATGATAAAGGTATGGAAGTCAAGACACACTGCAAGGAGGTGGGAGGAAAGGAAAGAGGTTTGGAAACTGAATGGCTTGTTTGCCATTCAGAAAGAGCTTCTGTTAGTGCACACATTTTGTTTCTTTTCTATGTCTAGATTCTGCTTGACAGAGTAACTGTCCCCTCAGAGCCACCATGCCACCTCTCACTGCTTGAGTTAACCTGTAATATGATTTAAGTTAACTCTTATTCTTCCATGCTTCAATGATCCATTCTTAATAATTTCCTTGGTGTTGTTGGTTCATTTTCTTTTTGGTACTTTTAAAAATGTTTTCAACTAGGTCAAAGGAATATGGAAAAGGGTAATTCTGTGTCTGTTATGACATATTGATCAGGAAGCTTTCCAACAAACATTCAAACACAAATTCTTTTTTTTTCTTCTTTTTTTAATAATTTATTTTTTATTTCTTCAAGTTACATCTCAATCACAATCCCCTCCCTACTCCCCCCTCCAGTCCCACCCTTCCACCCTCCTCCCCCTCAACCCCCCATCCTCTTCCCTTCTTTTTTTTTAAGTTTAAGGTATTTATTTTTCCCCCCAACAGCTCTCCCTTTCAGTCCAAATAATGGTTCTTTTTCTTATAACTATAAACACAATACAAAACAACAGAAATAAATAGGCCACGATTATAAGAGTTATATAGCTTAGCATACATTCCCAATGTCCAGTCCATATGTATTTGGCACCTGACTTCAACATTCTACAATCTAACCATCTCCATGAGTTTAAAGTTCTATATCTAACTCAGCTTTCATACTAACTTGCCTCATAATTTTAAAAATAACTTCTTAGATCCAGAACACCCTCTTGATTCCTAAACAACTCAAAATTTAACTATGAGACTCTAGCTATCTATTCTTCAACCACCTCAGAGACCTTAGAGGGATAAATATATCTGATTATATAGGAAGTGCAGGGCCTGCAGCTTCCAAAACTAAAAAATGACATACCAGTGACTGCCTGGACAGTTCCCATTTTCTCTCCATACATTACAGCATCAATCTTCAGCCATTGACCCCATTTCTCTGACAGACATTGGTTGTAGAGCAGGAATTATGAAG
>CAJQZJ010004801.1:6825847-6844065 GCA_907164525.1 Lophiomys imhausi
CCTTCATAATTCCTGCTCTACAACCAATGTCTGTCAGAGAAATGGGGCCAAATGGCTGAAGATTGATGCTGTAATGTATGGAGAGAAAATGGGAACTGTCCAGGCAGCCACTGGTATGTCATTTTTTAGTTTTGGAAGCTGCAGGCCCTGTACTTCCTATATAATCAGATATATTTATCCCTCTCAGGTCTCTGAGGTGGTTGAAGAATAGATAGCTAGAGTCTCATAGTTAAATTTTGAGTTGTTTAGGAATCAAGAGGGTGTTCTGGATCTAAGAAGATATTTTTAAAATTATGAGGCAAGTTAGTATGAAAGCTGAGTTAGATATAGAACTTTAAACTCATGGAGATGGTTAGATAGTAGAATGTTAAAGTCAGGTGCCAAATAAATATGGACTGGACATTGGGAATGTATGCTAAGCCATATAACTCTTATAATCGTGGCCTATTTATTTCTGTTGTTTTGTATTGTATTTATAGTTATAAGAAAAAGAACCATTATTTGGACTGAAAGGGAGAGCTGTTGGGGGGAAAATAAATACCTTAAACTAAAAAAAAAAAAAAAATCAACTTGGGAGGAAAAGGTTTATTTCATATTACAACTTTTGGGTAATACTTCATCCTGGCAAGTTGGGCAGAACTCAAAGCAGGAACCTGAATACAGAAACTGAAGCAGAGAACATGGAGGAATATGGCTTTCTTACTTGTTCCTCACGCCTACTTTCTTATACCATCCAGAACCATTACTCAAAGGTGGCACCACTCACAGGAAGCTGGGTCTTCTCGTATCATTCACTAAAATGAAAATGCCCCCAGGGACTTGCCCACAGGCCAATCTTCTGGAGGCATTTTTTCAATTCAGATTACTTCCTCCAAAATGTCTCCAGCCTGTGTTAAACTGACATGAAAACTAGCCAGCTTGCTTGGCTACTTGGCAAAAGTTACAAGATTAAATTGTCTTTATAAATTCCCCATTAAAGTATCCTTGAGACAATTTGACTCAAGATAATTTGGAATATACGATCACCATTGAGTCATCCAGATCATATTCCTTTACAAACAAATTTCCACTCCCTAGTGCAGCATACACACTTTTTTTTCCCAGTCTCATCTCTGAAAAAATTAGCATCTAAAAAAATTAACTAAAAAAAATTCTAAAGGTCCTCTGATATATAGTTGTATGCAGAATGTTATTTCTCAGAAAGATCTTTCTCTTCATCTCTATGAGACTTGAGACTAGGAATATATGTTTGGGTCCAGACAAATTTCACTAATTTACTAAAGCTGGCTGTCTCCAAATAGTAACGATGATCTCACTGGTAATTGTCATAGCTAGCTGCAGCTCTGAACTTGACACAAAACTAGAACCACCTGGGAAGAGAAAGTATCAAATGAAGAATGGCCTCTATTAAACTGTCCTGTGGGCATTATTATAGTTTCTAATTGATGCCCACTGTAGGCAGCTCCACCCTTAGGCAGGTGGGCTTAGGCTGTAGAAGAAAGGCAATGAGCAGCATTATTGAATGATTTCTTCTCCAGTTCCTGCTCCAAGTTTCAGTCTTGAGTTCCTTTCCTTGCTTCCCTCAGTTAAGGACTAGATGGGCTATATAACATGTAAGCTGAAATAAACCTTTCACTCCACAATTGCATGTGGTAAGATTGTCTTATTACAATAAAAAAAAAAGCAAACTAGAGCACAGGATCCAGGAAATTACTGTTTGGTTTTGTTTTTTGTTTGTTTGTTTCTTTGTTTTTTTTTTGGGGGGGTTTGTTTTTTGTTTTGTTTTGTTGGTTTTTTTTGTTATTCAGCATCTCAGAAAGAAAGCTATCTCTATTCTCCTCTCTATACAAAACCAGAGAGAGATAGAGACAGAGACAGAGAGGAAAAAGAATTACTGACTTAAAGCTATGGCCTTCTAATAACTCCTGTGAAGGGGAAGTAAGATCCATTGATTGTCTGGCAGGTGAAAGAGAAGTCCTCCTAAGGAAAAAGAACACTGTCTAGAAAGATACAGAATGGATGTTGAGCTGACAAAATCATTAGTCTGTGTAAACATCTTTCAAAGACCAATGTGTGTCATCCTCTACGTGAACGAACTGTCATTCCCTGATACAACTAAGAAATATGTTTCATAAACATTCAATGCATCACAGTGTGTAGAATAAACCCCAACAACAGTGTAATACTTTGTGTACTGATCTGCCTCCCTCTCCAGACTATGAGTTCTTGAGACAGAACCTTTACCTGCATTCCCAAATCATAAAATTGCAAAATTGCTATTTAAATTGCTATAAGAAAAACATGAGTTATTTTGCTTCCTCACCTTCACTTGTTCAGAGAATAGCATGCATGAATAATTACTCGTATTTCTGAAGAATTTCTTCACATATATTGGAGCCAAATGTGATGATTTGGGCTTTAAGACATAGAGAATGTGAAACAATTTTCTTTATGTTTTGCAGAACCGTCCCTGCTGACACAATCCATTGTGTTGATCAATGTCCTTATTTTAGAAATTGTTTAAAAGTATACTTAATATTTAACTATCAAAACTCCCTTTTAAATTAATTGGTAACATAAAATACATTTCTACTTTATCTGGGGCCTTTCCTTGGGCTAGAGAATGAGAAGTCAGTAGTATAGTCTCCTATTTTATCTTGTCTACACAACAGCAAATATATATAATTTAAGCATACCTGCCTTTGCCTAACTTAAATGTTATCTGAAGTAATTGTTTCCTAGTGTAGGTCTTCAATATAAAAGCTACCCACGGTGATTCTTAAAACTATGTTTCTATGCCTTATTCGCTGACATTCTGATGATATAGTTATGCAGTGTATTTTGAACTTGAATTAAGTCACAAATTAGTAAATACTTGTGATTTATTTCCTGAAGATTTCAAGCACAGAATAACTATCCATGGAGGTAAAGAAGAAAGGAAAAGAAGTTCACTCAGTCAGTCTTAAAAACTACAAGAAAAGAGGAAAATCTCAGTAGACTCTTCTCTGAATGTGACAGAGCACTCTGGGAACCTGGGAAGGTTCTTCCTCGAGTAATTTTCCAACTTTATCTAGAGAACATATGGCATCTCTGTTAAGAGAATAGATGCTGTGTTAGCTCTTGCCCTTTAGAGTACCAAACTGCACGCTCATCAGTGGATTGCATGGGAGAAAAACACGAGAGGTTAAGGAAAGAACATCAGCAAAGGAACAACAATAACAGTGTTCCCTCTCAAACTATGAAAATTAAATATTTTAGCAGTCTTTATGACCTGAGTACTATGAAAACTGCAAAGCAAAGAGATAGTAGCAAACAATACTACTGCTTTTTAGAATAAGAAAATGTCAGAAAAACTGCCCAATAACATAAGAAAAATAACTGATGAACATTAACAGCCATTGTGGTTGAAATCTTTAACAAATTAAGTGTGCTTCCCCTGAAGCTGGAGTTATGGATGACTGTGAGCCACCACGTGGGTGCTAGGAAACAAATTTGGGTCCTTTGCAAGACCATCAAATGATCCTACTCACTCAACCATCTCTCGAGCCACAGAGACATGCTTTTTAGAAGGAGAAGCAAGATGAACAATTGCATCAATTTCTGTTTGATTTTCTTGTTGTGTTTTATTGTATAAAAGTATGTGTATATATTTCCCTCATTTTTATACACAAAAATAGACTTCAGTTTATATCCTCAGCATTTTGTCTTGTTGCTGCTGTTTTGCTATTTGCTTCACAATCTAGCCTAGAAATCACTTTGTAGTTGTTTAGAGAAGTTTTTCCATTTTTTTTCTATAGCTCCATGGTAGTGATCTGACAAATGTACCATCCTATGTCCCAGCATTAGATTGTTCCTAACCAATATTTTACAATACAAGACTACTGTACAGTCTTAGAGTAGTGCAGTTTCATATTGTTAGAACTGTAACTGTAAATATAAATCCCTAAAAACAAAGTAACAGATAAGTGATTGTCTTTCAGACTTTGCTCATTCCCTCTCCATATCAGTTGAAATATTTGACATACCTGGCAACATTTGGAGATTTCTGTGCTTAATAGGAGTGTGCTGTCTTCCTATATTTTGTTCTGGCAGTGAGGAGATGGTAACTTGTCATTCTACTTTTAATCATGTTATTGGGATTGTAAACAAGTACTATGATTGCCTTTGAAATTTCATTTGTATATTTAGGGAGATTATTGAGTGTGTGTGTGTTTACATCTATGTTCCTTTTCCCATCTTCATAAAAATTAAATTTGTTCTTTGACAATTTCATACATGTATATAATAAATTCTGATTACACTTACCCAATATCCATTCTTATGTCCCCATTTCTCCTGTCAATACCCAATTCAAGTACCTTTTCCACATTTATGTCTTTTTGTTTTGTTTTCAACCTATTGAGTTAAACATGGGCTGGCCACATGAGCATGGGTGTTGAACTATGCACTGGAGTCTAGAAGATTCATCAGCGGCTCCACAGCTAAAGGCAATGGCTCATCCTCCCTCAACATCCATCAGTAACTAATACTTCCCCCAGGAAACCCCTCACTCACTCAGGATTGCTTCAGTATTGTGCATGTCCACTGCGAGTAACCACAGGTTGCCTTCTGACTATTGTGTTTATTCATATAAAGAAGTACTACTCTCAGCCTTGATGGAAAAACTTCCTTTTTTGTGAAGGGCAGTGAATACAGAGAGACCTGTTGACATCATAGGTGTGCTGGCTAGCTTTTTGTTGACTTGACACAAGCCAGAGTCATCTGGGAAGAAGGAACTTCAGTTGAGAAAAATTCCCCATTAGTTAACATGTAGATAACCTTTTGGTCAAGGATTGGTATGGTAGGATCCAGTTCTCTGGAGATTATGCCACTCCTGGGCAGGTGGTCCTAAATTGTATAGAAAAGCATATTTAGCAAACCATGGGAAGCAAAGTCAGTAGGCAGCATTCCTCCATGGTCTTTCTCAGCTTCAGTGATGGACTGTGAGGAATAAGATGAGATAAACCCTCTCTTTCCAAAGTTGCTCTATGTCATGTTGTTTCATCCCAGCAACAGAAAGCAAACTAAGACAATATACATAATAATTATTCATACTACAAATGGCACACCTTCTAAAACTGCATGATCTGGGTATAAGCATGAGGAAATGTCAGAGCACAAATGTTCAAAAATAAGAGAAATGTGGTCTAAAACTTTAAAAAAAATTATCAGTATCAAAAAAGATAAAGGTCTAAGTAGCATTCCTGACAGGTGTTAATGAAACTATAAAGAGGTGAAACTACATGCTATGTGTGATCCTAGACCATAGTGAAAATGTGGAAGATATGTTATACATAATGTTAATACTGAATTTTGTCACTTTAATAACCTTATGATTATAGAAGATAATTGATTTTTCTATAAAGTAAATGTCATAATTTTATGTTTGAGTCACAACATCTACAACTTATTCTCAGCCTCCAAGATAAATACAGCTTACTTCAACAGAATGAGCCACACCATTGAGCTTATCTTAATGGGTACTGTCCACTGGTTATTTTGTCCCAAGTATCATCATTTGAATCAAGAGCACAGTGTCTCATAACCACCTAAATCTTCTCAGTCCTGAAATTTTGTGATTCCTTTCTCAGGATTTAGTTCCTGAAACCAGTGAACTTTCTCATCTCTTAATAGCGACATATAATTAATACTAAGGAGAATTCCATATCAATACATTTTGTTATTTTTTTCTATAAATTCTTTAGCAAAAGAAGTGATAATACACACTTAGGACATATGTGAGATACACACACACACACACACACACACATATATATATATATATATATTCTCATGAATGCACTTTCACTAAGAATCTAGTAACATTGTTGTATCTCTAGATGCCATCAAGAAAGGATGAGTTGTGGGTTCATGTACTGGTAGGTTAGAAGTAACATAAGCCATGATAAGAATCAAGCTGGACCTTTAAAAACTTACTTTAAATTCTGTCACTTATAGGCCTCAGCATACAATCTTATTAATACCCCTTATAATTAAAATTGTCTTTAAGGAACTAAAGATATTTTAGGAAAGCAATTCAGGATACTGTCACTTTTGTAGCCTATACCAGCCTCTCTTCTTATTCTGAATATAACCTATATGTGGTGCCGTGCCAATATCACCTACGATTCTGAAGCTTTCCATACACAGCAGCAAAATTATTAGAACAGAAAAGATCTGTCTAATCAGTGACAATTTCACCCAAATGAGTAGTAAAAACTATTTAAGATGCCACTTTAAGAAGAAAAGAAACATCAGTGAAATCCAAATTAAAGCTACTTTGCAATATCATGTTATTCCAGTCCTAACTGTTAAGATCAAAGTAACAAATGACAGCAAATGCTAGTGTGGATATGGGGAAGGAGGAAAGAACAGTTGCTTAGTCATTGCTGGCCAGACTAAAATTTTCATTCTTAGAAATTATATCACATTAGTTTGTATATAGAACACCCTAAAATATGTTTAAGTAATAACTCATTTTTTTAGATCTACCAGGTGTTTTAGAATAAAATGTTAAAAATATGAAGAAAGAGTTTAGGAGCTCAAGATCTGATTTGTCATCTGGTTCCAAATCATTTTTCCCAAGTGGGAAGCTTCTGTTTATTCCCATTTTAGACTTGATTAAATTTGTGCCCCCAGAGACAGGACGCCATCCTTTTGGCTCCTGATGTTAGTTTTGAAACAACAGACTTATAGTTCATGTTCATATGTATTTTACTTAAGGTCAGTTTATACCTACAGAATGTACTGCACACATGTGTTTGTGTGTTGTGTGTGTGTGTGTGTGTGTGTGTGTGTGTGTCTGTCTGTCTGACTGACTGACTGACTAACTAACTGGCTGCCTTTATAATCAAAATCACTTTTCCTACTGTGTATGAAGCCACCATAAGGCAGACTCTTCAGGTTCTGTAGCTCTGCTCCTGTTCAAAATGCATGAAATGCAAACAGAATTTCAGGCACTTGACAGATATCACACTAATAACCATTAAGAAAAGGCATTGCCCGCTAAGCAGCCAGTGTCCCATCTTTTCCAAATAATGGCTAGATGGCTTGTAATACCAGGAAAAGAAGAAATCTATAAATTGAAGGTCCTGACTGTCACTCAGTTGTAATCATCTGTTTCCTCTTTAGCCATCTCCATTGATAATGGAATTGAAATAGACAACATGGGTGTTGTGCATTTGTGTGTTCTGCAGAGCTTGTGAAATTGAAATTAAGGATTAGGAAGTTATGTCTCAAGGCCTTACCAACATGCACATAAATAATACTAAGAAATCCTGAAATTATGTAAAACTTGAATAAGATCTTAAGGGTTGTTTTTTTTAATTAGTGTATATCAATTGTGTAAAATACTAGGTTTCATTCTGACATCTTCAAATGTCTAATGTACCTTGATTACATTCATCCTGCTCTACCCTATCATGACTCCAAATTCCCTCTCACTGAGAAGTTTCTTCTTCCCAGAGAGTATCTATTCATCTTTCCCTCATTAAATCTAGACACTAAGTACAAAAGTAGGACATGTGATTTTTGTTTAACATGATGATCTGCAGTTACTTTCAGTTTTGTAAACATAATTAAATTCATTGTTTCAGCTGAACAGAACTCCATTGTGTACACAAGTACATCTTCATCCATTCATCCATTGAGACGCTTAAATGAGCTCTTTATCTTGGCTATTGTGAACAGTGTTAAAATAAACATGTATGTGCATGTGTCTCTGCTTTATACAAACTTACCCAAGAGTAGTATAGCCAAATTTTATGATAGTTCTAATTTAAATAATTGGTGTACTAATTTATACTCCTAACACTCTATAGAAGGGTAAGGATTCCTTTCTGTTTCCATCATCACTAGCGTTTGTTGGCTGTTCTGTTCTTGATGATAGGAATTCTGACTGAGGTAACATAGAATTTGTTTTTGCATTTATAATTGCATTTTCCTGATAAAGATGTTGAATTTGAGACATTTTCATGTATGTACTGATCATGTGTACTTCTTTTGAGAAGTACAATCAATTTGTCCACTTATTGGTTGGGTTATTTGGGCTTTTATGTTCCATTTTTGAGTACTCAAGACATTCTACATATTAATTTCCTGTCAGATGACTAGATGGCAAAGGGTTTTCTCCCATTCTATGTGCTGTCTTCACTGTGTTGTTTCTTTTGCTGTGGAGAGGCTCTTTAATTTCATAGAATCTCATTTCTTAATTTTTGTGCTTTCCTGAGCTACTATTGAAGTTCCACACACCAAAAAAAAAAAAAAAAAATCTTGTTGACTATCTCCATGTCTTACATGTCTTTTGTCTTTCCTAAGTTTTCTTACAGGAATTCCAAAGTGTTTCAAGTCTTGCATTAAGGTCATGGATTCATTTTGAGTTGCTTTCTATAAAGAAAAAGAAAGGGGTTGAGATCTTGTTACATTCTTCTACATGTGGATAGTTTTCCAGTACCATTTCTTAGCAAACCTATGTTTTTCCAATTGTATCTTTTGGCATATTGGTAAAGAATCATTTGGCTGTAGCATAATGGGTTTATGCATGGGTCCTCTTTCTGATCTGGTGGTCTATATGTTTGGTTTTGTTCCAGTACCATGACTATATATTACTTTGGCTCTGTAGTATAATTAAAACAGTTATGCCAGATAGCTTTGCAGGTCCATTTGCTTGGAATACTTTCTTCAACTTTTCACCCTGAGGTAGTACCTATCCTTGATGTTGAGATGCAGCTGAAGGATGGATCTTGTTTTCACATCTATTCTGTTAAGACCATTGATAGTGATAGAGATGAATGACCAATGGTTATTGATCCCTGTTCTTTTATTGCTATTGGTAGTGGTGGTGGTGGGTGGGTATGTATAAATGTGTAAGTGTGAAGGTGGAGGTGTAGTGGGTCTGGATATCTCTCCCCCCCTCTCCCTTTCTCTCTCTCTCTTTCTCTCTCTCTCTCTCTCTCTCTCTCTGTGTGTGTGTGTGTGTGTGTGTGTGTGTGTGTGTGTGTGTGTGTGTGTGTGTGTGTGCGTGTGCGTGCACCTGCATGGGCACTTTTCCCTTCTTTTTATTTTGCTGGTGTGGGATTATTCCCTATGTTTTCATGAGTGGGTTTAACATCCTTAGGTTGGAGTTTTCCTTCTAGCACCTTCTGTAAGGCTAGATTTGTAGATAGATGTTGCTTAAATTTATCTTTATAATGACATATTGTATTTTTCCATCTATGGTGATTGAAATTTTTCTTGGCATAGTAGTCTGGGCTGGCATCTCTGATCTCTTAGAGTCTGCAACACATCTGTCCATTGTATTCTGGACTTTAGGGTCTTTGAGAAGTAAAGTGTAAATCTAATAAGTCTGCCTTTATATATTATTTGGTCTTTTTACTTTCAAATTTTTAATATTTTTTCTTTTTTCTATATGTTTAATGTTTTGATCATTATGTGCCAAAGGACTTTCCTTTCTGGTCTAATCTGTTTGATGTTCTTTATACTTCTTATACCTTTATAGGTGTCTCCTTTTTCAGGCTAGAAATTTTTCTATGATTTTGTTAAGCTTTTGATTTTCTGGATCTTTGAGCTAGTTTTCTTCTCCTTTCCTTCCACTACTTCCATTATTCTTAGGTTTGATCTTTCCATAGTGTCCCAGATTTCCTGGATATTTAGAGTCAGTAGTTTTTTGGATTTAATAATTTTGACCGATATATCCATTTCATCTATTGTTTTTTCTATGCCTGAGATTCTCTCTTCCATCTCTAGTATTCTATTTGTTAAACTGGCCTGTGTAGTTCCCATTCAAATTCCAAAAATTTTAATTTCTCAGATTCCCTCAGTTTGGGTTTTCTTTATTGATTTTATTTCCATTTTTAGGTCTTGGACATTTTTATTTATTTCCTTATACTGTTTGTCTTTTACTGGATTTCTCTTAGGGATTTATTAATTTCCTATTTAAGGACCTCTATCATCTTCATACAGGTGGTTTTAAGGAATTTTTCCTGTTTTGGCTATGTTAGAATATTCAGGGCCTGCTGTGGTACAAGAGTTGGGGTCTAGTGGAGACATACTGCCCTGCTGTTATTTGTTTTTATGCTGACATCTAGGCACTTGGGGTTGGGTTGATTATAGATCCAGGTACTGATTTCTAGATTTGTCTTCACCGGGTGAGTGTTTTGTTCCTTGGTTTCTCTTTCTCTCTGGATTTTCAGTGAGTATGATGGCTGTATGTTGCCTCATAGGAAGTTTTCTTGAATTGATAGCTGTGGTCACTGGGAGTTTCTAGGTAAAATGTATTCCTGGGTATTGTGAACTTACACTTAGAGACAGGGATAGGTTAGAAGCCTGAAGGGCCTTACAGGAGGGAAGAAAGCAGAGTAGTCCACCAGATCTGCTTATTTAGTCTCCTTGGAATGGGGGAAACAGTCACAAGAGGTCACCTCCAAGGTTGAGTCAATGTGCTATGTATGAGAACTGGGATTGGATCTAGAAGAACAAAATGGGAGGGGAAAATCTCTAGACAGCTTACCTGCTTTCTTGACAAAAGTGGTCTGTGGATTAGCAGGGAGTGCCTACTGGACTTGGGGGCTAGGATAAAGCAATGAGTGAAAAGAGGGAGGTTAGAAGGGGGAAGATCTGTGGGATCCACAGGAGATGGAAGTGGGAGTGGGTACAGGAAAGGACGTCACAGGTGTTCTGTTGCAGAGCTGGGGATGAGACTGGAGGTTGGATCTGGGGAAACACTTCACACCTTACCCACTGAGGAATCTCTGTAGCCCCTACTATTGTTTTTTTTTAAATATTCATATCTATCCATTTAATCTAGATGCATACCTGAAATCAGAGGTAAACTTTTAATCAAATAGCTCATAGTAAGTAATAAATTGGTTAACTCCTATATCTTAGTTCCAACGTATGAGATAATATAATAACATCCAAGCCAATCATTTTATACAAGTCCCATATCTATTCATAGGTAAGAATGGAGAGAAAATTATTTTCACTCCAAGTTTCTGGGCTTCATTTTCTCTTGAAATAAGAACACTAGAAATATAGTGGCTCTAGTCTTCCTAATATTTTGTGACATTAACATAGGAATGTAGACAATAGCCACTGGCACTCTGATGCAAATCATTCAGGTGTTTGTTTTATTAATATGACTGACAATATTATATATAGAGGCTTTCTACTCTATAATTAGCTGTCTCAATCCAACATATATATAATAGTGTTAATAACAGCAGACATCTGACATTTGCTATGCACCAGACACACACTATTATGTTCTACATAAATGAACTAAATGCTCACAGTCTGACAGTAAATTATGAGTGATGTTTCTTTAACTTCAAACATGCAAACCAAAAAAGCAGAAAATGTATCCAATATCCCCGAAGTCAAACCACCCAAGAACTTGCGGAGACATTCTTAACCCAGGCACTGGGGCTCTTAAATATCTCTACATATTGTATTCTTTAGTTTCTGTATGAACTATATGTGGCTCAATATTTCACAATCAGAAGTTTATTTCAGATCTTCTAAATATCAGATGCCATTTTAATCAACAAGAATACATCAACATATGCAAAGTCTTTGGTGCACTTACTTTCTGAGGAAAGCTAGAAACCAGGAGAAGGCACAAACTAAGCAAGTAAGCACACAGAGACTGTAACAGACTGTAACATTTAGGTGATAATATTGCTGCTGAGAAAGAAAATAGACACAGGAGGAAAACGGAGACTGGGAAGCACTGCACTTCAAGCTGTCATGGAAGTCTAAGATGCTGTTGCAGAAACTTGAACTGCCATCTAAACTGTGGATAATATAGTAATTTTGTTCATAACAAACAATTGCTTAACATAGACTCCAATACTGACAACTTGAAAAGAATATATAAAAGTCTACTGTACTAGGTAACCCAGCTATCTGTAGCATTCTGCACTGCTTTTTGAATGCAAGCCCCTTTGTGCTGAGTAATGAAATCAACCGTGTTTCTTTCTAAATGCCATAGTATACAAAGCAGGAAAGCCAATTAGGTGAAAAGAAATTGGTCACCCTGGGGGAGAATGTAGACTGGAAAAAGCCAGTCAATGCCCCTGTGAGGAACAGTAGCAAATACAAGTCCCTCTGTGGGAGACAGCAGCATTGGCACCCTGAGGAGCCAGCAGGGAACCTGGAAGCTGGAGCTCAGGGACTGGGAGGCAGCAGGTGGAGGCAAAATGGAGAGATAGAGCACCAGAGCACCCAGAGCAGAGCAAGTCACCAGAGGCTTCTGACTCTACTATTAGTGTGGTAGGAAGCCTTTTTAGTGTTTTCAGGCAAAGTAGACACAGTATGTATGATTTACACCATAGAAGGGTCATTTTGGCTGTTCTGTGGAAAATAGATTATGTAGAAGTAATTGAAACCAGAGCATACTTTAATGTAACACAATTAATTAGAATGGAATGGGACACATCCTGATTCTTGGATCACAGGAATGGAATGCTTCTCTAGATTCAACTCTGCCAAATGCTTTTCATAAGAACCAATCCCATTTTCTCCACACTCCTTTTTTGCTAAGGATGAAGGTGTTCCACTTCATCACCTAGAAGGAAATCACAACCCTAAACTGTGTGCTTTGAAGGTGGCAGTAGTGGTTACAATGGGAGTTGGTATTTTAACATAACCAATGTGGTTTTCTTTTCTTTTGCCTTTATGAATAGAGCCTATAAGTTTATTTTCTAACACCAACTGTTAGAGAAGAAACAAAATGGAGACCAGGCATCATTTACTTTTCAACATTCAAAACTAAAATTTTGTGGGAGCTGGAGAGATGCCTCAGTGGTTCTCAGAGAACTCAATATATCTTTAAAATATCTTTAAAATATATCTTTAAAAATCTCTAAGCACTCGTACTTATTGTGCCTTCTTAAATTATTTTAAATGTTTAATAAAATATTAAATTGTAGATTGGAAATTTCCCCCTCACACCATAGACAATCCAGGAGAAATGACCAGAATGTTGCTGACAAAGTGAATACTGCACTAGTTGCCCTATCAGATGACCTGGGTCCAATTCCTGCACCCACATGGCAGGTCATAAGTGTCTGTCACTCCAGTTTCAGGAGATCTGACCCAATCACACCAATTCACATATAATAAAATTAAATAGATCATTTTTTAAAAATAAGACTTTGTGAGTAAGATAGTCTGTTGTAAAAGAAAGAGAAAAAATATCTTCATTTCTTGCTTTTGTGTTTCTAGAAAAAAATACAGGGGATAAAAATGAAAAAAACTTTCATTCTTTTAGTTATTTTGGAAAAGACATAGGAAAATAAAAGAATATATAGATATAGAATAGATAAAAATGAAAGAAAGTAAGTGAACCCATGCCTAAAATTCCAATTCAGATTTTGGCCAAGAGGAGAGATATCATAGAAGATGAGGATGTCTAAACACTAGAAGACTTCCTCAACCTCCAACACACACACACACACACACACACACACACACACACACCTTAAATATTTAGGCCCTTGGCAACAGTTCCTATGATAGGGCACTGCTGCCCCCACTTATGACACATAACTTGACACAACAAAGAGCTGAGAAAGAATTGGGCTTTGAAATATCTGCACCTGTGAAGCAGCTAACGTTCAGGGTAAAATACTTGCAAGTAAGGTCTAGCGATATTACAGAATTGACTACTTAGGCAAAACGGGACCAAAGCCAGAACTCAGAGGTGTCTATGCCCTGAAGGAGATAGAAATTATGCTATAGAAGGATGATCACAAGGCATACTCAACAAAAGACACAGATCAAGACTTAGGCAATGGTTACTGATCAAGACAGGAGTAACTAGGAAGGACTACCCTTCTGAAAAGCCGTAGTATACACACAGGGTGTCATAATAGGAACACAGATTATTCCCAATCTCTTTTAAATCATCTCCCCAGGATGTTAAAGGCAATTCCCAGAGAACTCAATATATCTTTAAAAATATCTAAACACTAGTACTTATTGTGCCTTCTTAAATTATTTAAAATGTTCAATAAAATATTAAATTGTAGATTGGAAATTTCCCCTCACTCCATAGACAATACAGGAGAAATGGCCAGAATGTTGTTGACAAAGTGAATACCACATATTGTGTCTGCATATCCAAGATAGTTAAATGATGTGTTTGTATGACACAAATGGCCAATATTTTTGTTTGTTGTATGTCTGGCCTGACTGACTTCAAAGTTTGTATCTTTGACATGGAAGAGAACAGCAACTGCTTAACAACAAGCCCACAAAAGAAATCCATTGCAAGCCAAGAGTTGTAGGTACAACACCAGACACAGAAGGCATATCATGTCAGTAGATAGATAGGTAGTAGACACATGATGGTGGAAGAGCCAGAGGTTGCAACAGATAAGTCATTAGACACAAACATACAGAAGGACGTCAGATACAGAAAGCTATACTAAGATTCCGGAGGCAGGAGGAGGTTCAACCCAGCTACTGGATGCCTTCTAGGGACAAGTTTCTAAGATCTGATAACATTGGGGAATCTTCGGCAGTGGGGTTCTCTAGGAGCAGTCATGATGATAGAGATTCCAATCCCCTCTACAGCACATGCACTTGGTGCAGTTCCTCCCGCGATGGTTACAGAAACACTCTCATAATTCCATACACTGACACTGCCCTGTCAATCATGCAGAAAGTGGAGCCATCTTGAAGACCAAGATTTTTTTTTTTTTTGCCTCATGAGGGCATATTTGAGCAACCTATACAAGATTTTAAATTCTCAATGTTCTTATTCTCCAAAACTTTGTCCTATGCATTAACTGAAATCATTGGGATACAAAAAAAAAAAAAAAAATGTTTCAACCTGTAAGGACACAAAAAGGTGCTCGGATAAATTAATTTAACTTACACTTTAGAAAATCACACTGAAATATAATGAATGAGCATAGATGGCTTATCAATTTCTGTCTCCATTCATTGTAGAAAGATGGGATAAATGAGAATTCTACAGAGAAAATGGCTATTATCAGGGAAAGGACTATTTCCACTATTATTTGTTTGATCCCAAGATTGTTCCTGGATTTACTTCCAGTTGAGCCAAAGCAGTGAGAAGCCATCACAATCATGCTGGGTCAGCTCTGCTTCACTTGGTTGGCTGGTTTTGATCAATACCACTGAATCTCACCATCCAAGGGAAGATTTATCCCTTAAACTCCCATTCTATTCCAAACCAATCCTTTAACTTCCTCTCTTCCTCTTCACTTGTCCTGTAACTGCGCTTAGCATAACATTTCTTATCCAGTTTCAGAAAGCCACAAGACAATGAACCTCAGATCTGAAATACTGAGCTGAGACACTGGCCAGTGTTTCTCAGAGAGACTATCCATAGACTAAGGGATCTTGCAAGAAATATCTATGGGATTCAACTCAGTTCTTTTCAGAAGGGGAAAAAAATGAAGAAATTCAAAAACAGTTGGAGAAGTTTGTCTTTCTGGTAGCTGGGCTGTGTCTGCAGATTGGAAAGGAACATGGAATTTTCCTTTTGATATTGTGACTTCCATCTGTTGCTAGTTTCATGCTGGATAACATGATTCCCACAGAGCTGGGTTTCCCACTTGCCCTGACAACCTCTCTTGCTCACCTGAGCTTATAACTAGAAAAACAGGGAGAATAAGATTGTCCATTAAAATATGATAGCCACAAGGCACTGACACTGACTTTTAAATGAGACCCTTAATAAATAAAATTTCACACTATTTCTCTGTTGAAGAATAATTATGTATTATATTATATTAATCATATCTCTTAGATTCATTTAATTAACATATCTAATTTACATGTTTAAGATATTAGTATATAATTCATTTTTATCTGACATTTCATTTAATTCTTATCTATTTTTAATATAATTTATTACAATATTTTAATAAAATAATTATATAATACAAAAATAGAGAAAACTGAGATTTTGTGCATAGACATTATGAGAATCTTTAATACAATATCACTCAAATTAATTTCTAAGGAGTAGTCATAAACTGTTTAGGATAATTAAGAAATGCAAACTAATAGTTATGCAAGCCGGTCATTCTGTTAGGTACTATACAGCCTATTATAGCTACTTTCTAAGCTAATCAGAAATAAAGCTGCTAAGAGACAAGCAACATCTCCTTACCCTAATAGAAGAGATAGACAGGGCCTCTTCAAAAACCTCAAGAGATCTGCAGAATATGGCATTCAAAGATGTTTTCGTAACTTTAGAATTTTTTATATCAAGACATATCAACTCCTGACAGCACCCCCTATTCTCCTCCAAGTAGAAGATGAGCATCGAAGAATCTCCAGTGGGAGATGATTGAATTAGTCGCAAGCCTATCTCTTGGTAGGAAAAGTCCCTTGCTCCAACTGTAGACAGAATGCTGTCCAAAAAGGAGAAAACCTGGAAGCAGGTAAGTCGACAGCCTAGCTCTGCCAAGACAGGGTAGGTAAGTCCTTCATAATCCCTGCTCTATAATCAATGTCTGTCAGAGAAACAGAGCCAAATGACTGAAGATCAATGCTGTAATGTATGGAGAGAAAATGGGAACTGTCCAGGCAGCCACTGGTATGTCATTACTTAGTTTGGGAAGCTGCAGGCCCTGTATTTCCTATAAAATCAGATATATTTATCCCTCTCAGGTCTCTGAGGTGGTTGAAGAACAGATAGCTAGAGTCTCATAATTAAATTTTGAGTTGTGTAGGAGTCAAGAGAGTGTTATAGACCTAAGAAGATGCTTTTAAAATTGTGTTGCAAGTTAGTATGAATGTTGAGTTAGATATAGAACTTTAAACTCATGGAGATGGTTAGATAGTGGAATGTTAAAGTCAGGTACCAAATACATATGGACTGGACATTAGGAATGTACGCTAAGCCTTATAACCCTCATAACTGTGGCCTAATTACCTCTGTTGTTTTGTATTGTATTTATTATTATAAGAGAAAGAGCCATTTGTTGGACTGAAAGGGGAAACTGTAGGGGGAAATAAGATATACCTGAAACTTAAAAAAAAAGGGAAGAGGATGGGGGATTGAGGGTGGGAGGGTGGTACTGGAGGGGGGAATAGGGAGGGGACTGCGATTGAGATGTAATTGAAGAAATAAAAAATAAAGAAAAAAAAAGAGACAATACATTAAAACAAGTTCAAATGAAAAAAATTTCTAAAGAGTAAATTCATACTAGGTACTTGTTCTTTAAGACCATTTTCAACATTTCTGGTGACTTCCTAATGGATCTACAAAGTAAAAAGAAGAGGTTTGGCTGCCAGGAATGTACGGTGGTTTTCTAACTTGAAGATAATACACCTTTATTCACTAGTCAACCAAATTCAGCATATACAAATACGGCCTGAGACTAAGCCAAGGAAATCTTGCCTGAATCTCTGTACTTGAATGTGCTCTTCTAAAATGTGTGTGCATATCTTACTGTTTCCCAGGGTGCTGCATTAGCAATAGTACCTGGAATTATTAAAATGCTTACTTGGGGTCCATGTTAACCATATGTGAATGCATTATTCAGCTGCAAAGTGAATAGGAATGCTGCACACTGCACCATGAGAGACCCTATTGTAAATAAGATTCGGGACACCATTCTTAAATACTTCTGATCCTATGATTTTTTTTTTAATCTCAGAGGCTCTCTGCACCCACTCTATGCCATATTGCTTCTCAAAAATTGGAAGCTACAAAAGTAACTTCTAGCAGCATCTATGTTTTGCTTTTATAATATAAGTTGGGTTTTATTTTTCTGAAACTTAGATGCTATTGGTGTTTTATGATTTCTATGCTAGGTAACAGCTGTAAAGAAATGGTTGTTAAATTTAAAATGTGTTTTTCCTTTTATGGAAAAAAGATCTATAGTACTCCCTATCTACAAGATTTATGTAATGAAAAAAGTAAAAAAAAAATCATTAAAAAGTAATTGGCCTTATTGTTCATTTAGGCACAATTCAAAAACTTAAGATAAGTTGAATAATTTTAAATCTTTAGGATGCTTTCTTAAATAAGATATATGTATAACACACAAAAAAGATAGTAAAATAGTTCCATTAAGTTTTCCTCTATTTGGAGGAGGAAAAGAGAGACTCGGAGGAGACAAGAACACCAAATGAAGATTAACAGAACCAACCAATCTAGACCCCTAGAGGCTTACAAAGACTGAAATATTAAC
>CAJQZJ010004801.1:6865251-6880323 GCA_907164525.1 Lophiomys imhausi
AAGAACAAACAGACAAGATCGGGTTTTTTTGTTTTGTTTTGTTTTGTTTTAAGAAAGGTGATTTTAACAAAACTTAAATGCTTGGGGAAATACAATGAGCTTGCTCAATGAACAATGTCAAACCTTTCAGTGGATGCTGACAACCACCATCTCCCTACTCCTAAATTAAAATCAGTCATGCAGATAAGCTGTGCTGCCTTGAAGTCTTGTGGTGTATGCATGTGTCTGTGATTTTTTTTTCTATAAAACAAGGACTTTCAGCCTCACCAATATGTCAAGGATAGAACAGAGTGGGAAATACAAAATATTATAATAGAAATTAATAAATTTTTTAATTAAAAATACATCCTTCTCTCACACAGAACATCCCAACCACAGTTGCCCTCACTACTCTCCTCCCAGCCCAACCCCCATCTCCTTCCTCCCCTAATCCACTCCCCCATCTCCTTCCTCCCCTAATCCTCCCCCCATCTCCTTCCTCCCCTAATCCACACCCCATCTCCTTCCTCCCATAATCCACCCCCATCTCCTTCCTCCCCTAATCCTCCCCCGTCTCCTTCCTCCCCTAATACACCCCCATCTCCTTCCTCCCCTAATCCACTCCCCCCATCTCCTTCCTCCCCTAATCCAACCCTCATCTCCTTCCTCCCTAACCTCTCCCCCATATCCCTTCAGAAAAGAGCAGGCCTCCAAGAAACAACAACCATACATGACAAAAGGACCAACAGAACATTCAAGGTCTATGAAATGCTACAAAAATCCTCTGGGAGGGGAGGGGATTGGTTTTCTACTTCACCAAAAGAATAAGTACGGTGAAGAATAAAATGACAATGAAAAATTGAAATTAATTGTTAATTAATGTATAAACAGAATATTTGAGATGTATGGGACACTACAAAAATACTAAATCAATGAGTTATGGACATGGACCAAGTGAAAATTTTTCAAGCTGAAGACATTGGAAACCATATTAGTTACTTTTCTACTGTTGCGATACAATATCATTAGCCAAAGCAACTTAGATAGGAAAACAATTTATATTGGTTTACAGTTCCAGAGAGATAAGAGTCCATCATGGCAGAGAAAGCTTAGCATGCTTTAGGAACAGGAAACAAAGAAATCATTTCATGCACGTGCAGGAAGCAAAGGCTGCCACCAGTGGCGAGCTTCCTCCATCAAGGCTCCCCACATAAAAGTACCATAACCTTTCCAAACAGCACCACCCAATAAAGACCAAGTATGCAAATACATGAACCTATGGGGGATGTTTCTCAATCAAACCACCCCCAAAATATATTCATAAAACCATTGCAAAATTTCCCCAAAGTTAGGGAATACCCACGTGGGCTCAGGAAATATTTTGAAAATCAAACAGATAAGACCAGAAAAGAATCTCCTTGTATCACTGTAGTTCAAACACTGTCTCACCAATATGTCAAGGATAAAACAGAGTGGGAATTACAAAATACTATAATAGAAATTGGATATTATATAATATATAAAATATTATAATAGAAATATGGAAAACCAAATCACAATAAAGACAGGCACACCAAAATAACCATGACTTCTAAATAGAACCTTAGAAATCACAGATATTGAAACAGAGTATTTTATGCTCTAAAAGAAAGTTGCCAACCGAAATTATTATACCAAATAAAATGAAATATCAGAATTAAAGGAGATGAAAGGAAACTAGAACATGTATCAATGATAGTAAATTATTAGGATATCCCTTTAAAAACCTGCATCATTAGATATAAAAATCTAAACAAAATGGACACATATCTACATGTTTATAATCTACCAAATTTAAACCAAGAATAGAAACAATATAAACATATATATATATACATATATATATGTGTATATATAAAGGGATTCAATGAAGAGAGGAGGAGGAAAAATATCCTCACATGAGATGATAGGATTTTACATGAGAGAGAGAGAGAGAGAAAATAAAGTAGTAATATAAATTCTTCCCCACCAAAAAAAGAATCAAGCCCAGGTAGATTAACACCAGTGTTGAAGCTATGCAAAAAGAGCTGATGCTACCAAGTCTTTTTGTAAAGCCATTATAACCCTAAAGGCCAAAAACAGGGTAAAGACACAACACACACACACACATATATGTTATGAGCATAGAAGCTAAATTCTCAAAATATTTATAAATTAATTTCTAGAAATTATCAATAAGATCATTCACCATGACCATGTTGACTTCATTCCATATAGCTTGGCATATGTAAATGAATACATGCAATATACCATATAAATGGACTCAAAAACAAAAGGCACATGATCATATTACTAGATTCTTAAATGCACTTGACAAAAATCCAACATCTCTTCATGATAAAACCCAAAGAGACTAGGAATAAAAAGAACATATCTCAACAGAACCAAGGGGATATATGCCAAACATACATAACCAACATTATACTAAATGGGAAAAGTATTTCTACTAAAATCAATAAAAGACAAGAGTGGCCCCTTTCTCTAGTCTTATTCAGCAGGGTGCTGGAAATCTTGACTGCAGCAACAACGTAAGAGAAACAAACAAAAGGGATACAATTAGGAGTGGAGGAAGAAAAATATCCTCACATGAGATGATAGGATTTTACATAACAGACACTAAGAACTCTGCCAGGAAACTTCTTTAAACACTTTAAGCAAGTGGAAAAAGACAAAATTGACACACAAAATCAGTAGCCCTCCTATGTACCAATAATAAATCCACCAAGAAGAAAAATCAGAAAAATAATCCTACTTGCAGTTGCCTCAAAAACAGACTTTGGAAAAATCCTAAGCAGAGAAATAAAAAACAATTACAAAGAAAGCTTCAAAACTGTCTCAGTCAAAATTCTATTACTGTGAAGAGATGCCTTGACCACAGCAACTTTTATAAAGAAAATCATTTAACTGGGTCTGGCTTACTGTTTCAGAGGTTTAGTCTACTATCATCATGGTGAGAAGCATGGCAGCCATGATACTGGAAAGGTGGCTGAAAGTTTTACATCTAGAGCAGCAGGCAGCAGAAAAATAGACCTACTGGGCTTTGCTTGAGAGTTTGAAACCCCAAAGCCCACCCCTCGTGACACATTTCCTCCAACATGGCCACACCTCTCAATCCCTGTCAAGTAGCACCAGTCCATAAGGACCAAGCATTCAAATATATGAGCCTACGGGGGCCATTCCTTTTCAAATCACCACAAAAACATTAAATCTTTATTTAATCTCTTCAGATTAAAAGAGACACTAGGAGATGGAAAGCTTCCCATTTTCATGTATTTGAATAATTAATATTGTAAAAATGATTTTACTACCAAAATCAATTTATAGAATTGAATTCAATGCCAACAAAATTCTAAGCCCATTCTAAACAAGAAAAGAAATCTGAAAATTCATATGGAAGCACTAAGACTCCCCAGACAGTCAGAATAATTCTGCTCAAAATAATACTAGAGGCATCACCATTCCTGATTTCAGGTTACATTAACATCATAGTAACAAACACAGCATGGTTCTGCCACAACAAATAGATCAGTGAAGTAGAATAGAAGACCATTACAAAAATTCATATAAATATAGCCACTTGATTTTTTACAAATGCCAAAAATATACACTTGAATATAGGCAACCTCTTCATCAAATGGTAGTGAGGAAACTGAACATCCATATATAAAATGAAACTAGAGTCCTATATCTTACCATGCACAAAAAAACAACTGCAAATGAGTCAAAGGTCTTAATGTAAGACTCCAAACTCTGAAACTATTATAGGAAAAGGTAGGCAAACAATTTAATGTTAGCAGAGGTAAAAGTTTATTGAATACAACTCTAATCTCTCAAAAAACTGTGTCAACATTTGGCAAGAGGGATGCCATGAAATTAAAAATCTTCAGTACAACAAAGAAAACTGCTAATATAGAATGGAACAAAATCTTTTCTAGCTATGTATCTGACAGAAGAGTAATTATCAAAATACACCAAGAACACAATAATAAAGTACCTAATGAAATAGTCCCAAAATATGAAATACAAATGGCTAGTAAACATATTTTTAAAAAATAGTCAAACTCACTAGCATTGGATTCCATCTCACCTGAGTCAAAGTGAGACTTAGCATACAGACACCTCACAAGCTGAAAGGAGATCTAGTACCATATGACCAAGCTGTACCACTTCTGTTTATGTAAATGACTACACATTAATACATCAGTGATACTTACAAATCAATGCTCATGGCAACACTACTCACAATGGCTAACTTGTGGAAGCAATGTATGTGTCCCAAAACAGAGGAATGGTTAAAGAAAATATGGTATAAATAAATGGATGATTTGGGGGGGGTTGTCATAAAAAAGAATAAATTATGTCATCTGCATGAAAATGCATGCAAGTTTATATAATTATATTTGACTCAAAAAGATTAATATTTCATGTTTTCTTTCATACATGATCCCCAGATCTTATACAAAAACACAAAATCAGGTATGTATATATGTCATGAAAGTAGAAGCAAGACTGTTTAGGGAACAAAGATTAACAGGAGATGGGAGGGTGAAAATAGGGAGTATGTGGGGTGTGAAGGAGAGCAGGCACAACGTACAATATAAATTTGTATGAAATGTGCTTAGGTAACATAGTATCATATACAATGATTACATACAACAAAGTATTCTTAAAATAAAAGATACTTTTTGAAACATCACTGAAACAGAAAAAAAACCAACACTTTACTAGATCTCCAATTTTTCACTCCATTAATAAACTTCAGGAACAAAAATAATGATCCAATAGCTTTCTGGTGGGTGAGACAAAATGTGAAAGGAAAGATGTAACTAAATGTTCTAGATAAGAGCTCCCAGAAAGCTTTTGCACTGTCTCCCTGTGCCTTTTTGCTGTTAGGATTTTGGAAGCTTGCTCTCTGTTTGGTGGAATAATATATTTGACAGCATACTCCATATTCTGTCATTAATTTATTTATTGACTTTAGCTGCTAAGATTAAAGCCAAGTCCCTTGATGCATTCATGGGCTCTCATACAATTGTTTGAATTCAGCATTAATTAATATGCCATTAAAAACACATTCTTTTTTTCTCTTGGCATTGCATGACATTATGTCCTTTGAATTTTTCAGAACTTCTTAGTAATTTACTGTTTGAAAATAAATATGCAATGACATAGAAGGCAGAAGTCAAAACTGAATCTGATTTAACTCAATATATTCCAAAGCACAATTCATTTTCTCACTAATACATCAGAGTTGTCAATGAGGAAGTGTCCTTATTACAGTGACAGAATTTCTATCATAGTGTGTGTTACAAGGCATAGGAAATATTTTTCACATGTGCATGCATTGCTCCTGTGGCAGAGACCTTGCCATGTGTAAAACTGAACTAGAGGTTTGGGAAATCCTACCGTAGAGAAGTTAGAGAGAATAATATGATACTAAATCATTTGTTGTTAGGATACAAAAGAGGGGAAGGTGTAATAGTGTTGATAAATGGCTCCCAAATCCTTAACCTGGATTCAGTTCTATAAATCACCTCATCTTTACATTCAGAGCTGCCACAGAAGGGATTTCTCACAGAGGGCTGTGTAAAGGCCAACTATGAGTGTAAACACTGAGAATTTATGACACACGTTTATGTTCCTTTCCCAGGGAAGCAATAATGGAGATAAGTCGTTTTATCTCTGTATTTTGTCACAAGCCTCATGAGGTGATCTTGCCTCTCATGTATGAACAATGTCTCCACGCTCACACCTGGGTCCAAGACAAGCAGAAAATGGCAGCAACTTGATGGGGACAACAATCATGTGGGCACCTTCTTATTCCCACTGAGAGAAAAGAGAAGTGCCTACACAAACAACAAATGCCTGTCACTTCTCAAGCAGAGACAATTTCCTTTCATGCTAAACTGGTCTTTCATTTAATGGGGACAGGAACCCATAACCATCACGAGACAAAGTTACCAGACATGTTAAGGAGAAGATTAAGTGCTAAACAGCCAGTGTTTGTTAGCTGAGCCTGACAAAAGTATTTCAGAAGTCAATACTTCCTTCTAGGATGAAGAAATAAAAGAGATGGTGCAATAAATGCTTATTGTATTGTTTGTGTTGTACAATATTAGGGGCTTTTATATTTATTAATCAAGTGAATACATAAGTGGATTTTATTATAAACACAATTGACAACATAATTCCTCCATAAAAATCTTGAGTCTAATAACTGATAATTTGACACACTTTAATATACTTCTCCATTTCTAAAAACAAATTACAGAAGGAAGGTTTGCCTAAATGTATAATTGTTTTATTTTAGGCATCATCAATTTTCAAGCAGCAGATATGGGGATTATTCTTAACATCATAGAATGTTAGAGACTGGTTTTTAAAATGCCATATAAATACTTTGAATTGCATTCATGTCTCATGCTGCTCACAGCTTACTAGGGTTCTATACTTATCCACCTCTATAAAGGAAACACAAGCAGAAAGAAAGCAGATACGGTTTCTATCTGAGTATTTGAACTTTGCATTCAGAGCCTACAATAATGAAATGATGATCAGGGTATTTTATAACTATAAGGAAAAGAAGTGGCTCATGAAAAAGTAGGGCACTGTAGCCTCAGTTCCTCCCTAAACATCCATGCAATAAGAGCCATCTCGGATGGACAGAGGTAAGAAGTCGATTTTCTGAATGAGCACTAAACATAAATGGTGGATTAAGCCTACTAGACTGTCCAGACTGGTCAGTGTGAATGGGATAGACATGCACACCGTGAGCCTCTCTGTCTGTATGTGCAATGTGTCCAAAACATTTATTTAATCACCCCCCTTTTCCAGGCTTCCATCTGACTTCTGGATGCTTAGGTAGCTTTATCTGCAAATTATGGCACCAAAATTGAAGAGGGAAGAACAGTTTGTAGGCTTGGATGAGCTTGAATCGACAGATGCACAGCATGACTGGCTGCTCCAAAGCATAGCCAGGGATGACCGACTCTGAACACAATGGTATTCTAAGATCAACATATCACGAATCTGACCTAAAACTGTAATTTGTTTTTGAAACAGGTGAAGAAAAGCCAAAGGAGCCAGAACAGTTTCTCTTTGCACGCTCCGCTGAGAAAGCCTCCAGTCGTATTGTAAAAGTTGCAGTGCAAACTTTGCCTCTTGCCAGGATTTTTCTTATTTGTCAGGTGGAGGCTGTGCGTGTTTCGGAAGCTTCAGAAGTCACATCCCTGTGGAGAAACGGTCTTTGTGTTTGCTCCTGAGAATTACACCTTTTTTAAACTTCAAGGTAACAAGTGTCTTTAACTTGTACCTCTGTTGAATTTCAGTGGCCCATGGACGTGAAGGAGGATTCCATTTCTTCAGAGGCTTGCACAACAGATCTGTTGGATGGGACAGATCTATAGTGTTGCAGCTATTACCCCACAGTGGAACACACCAGCCCACAAGCCCAGTATTAGCTTCTGTGGACAGACAGTATCGCAACCAATGGAAGAGTGATCACACATGTGCTGACTGTTTTTCACCGTGCTCAGGCATCCAGGGACACAAGAAATCTCTTTTCACTCAGTCCTAAATGACAGGTTGACTAGAGAAAATGCATGGAACACTAAAGGAACTTATTTGAAATTATCGCAGGGAATTGAATTTGTGACACAACTGAGATAGATAAATATTTCTACTTTACAGGCTAGGAAGAGATGTCAGGTGACTTGGTTGTGTTTCCTCCGCGATGACCTTTAATGGCCTAAAGGTGGTACAGAGGCACTGGAGCCCACAATCAGTGATATGGCTTTCTTGTTATTTTTTTCCCTGTTAGTATTCTATGTGAATCACAGGCATCAAGAAATAAGTTTTTTTTTTCATTTAATAGAGCTGTGGTATGCTAATTTTATCTATTGAAGCAAGAACAACTTATGAATGATGACTTCAGGAAAAGATAAGGGAAATGTTTGTTTGTTTGTTTGTTTGTTTGAAACAAGGTTTCTCTGTGTAGCTCTGACTGCCTTGGAACTACCTTTGCATACTTGTCTGTCTGTGCCTCTAGAATGTTGGGATTAAAGGCATGTGCCGCCACCACAAGGTGAGGGGAAATATTTAAATCCAATTATTTGATAGTAGTTGTAATATAAGGAGTCCATTTAAATTTCAGTTTGGTCTGATACAGTATCTGTCAGTTTTTATTTAGGTATCTAATTTGGACCTATTTAAAGCAATTTCAACTAACATATATTAGAAAATGTTATTCTCCCTAAAAGGTTTTCTGATCCTACTTTATTGAAAAATAGTTACAAATGACTATCAGTAAAATGAGAAAGCCAAAATCATTATGTAACGATACAATATTCTTAACCAAGACTCACAAACAATGCCTTTCTATTATAGACAAAAAAATTATTTGTAGAAGTATTATTAACATAATATTTTATTAGAGTTATTTCCTATATTATCCTTCAGATTTCAGATCATGTTAGATTTAAAAATGTCAAAACTTTCTGAATTAAGTGCATTAACATTTAAATATGAAATTCCCTTCTCAATTCATAATTAACCTAAAATCAGATGTATTTGTTTTCAATACTTCTAGTTTCTATGAGGTCATCTGAATTATGTATACTAAATTCATAATCATTCTTATTGTACAATAGTTTTGCTAAGTATTTCCCAAAACAGCATAACCATGTCCTTCATTCAAAACACTGAGAGCCTAAAATCCCACAAACAAAATTCAATCATTCAAATAATTCAATCATTATATATAGAGAGATATAGATATATGATTATATATGATTACATATATATAATTACTTCAATATAACCACTAGCCAAAATTTTTTTATATTTTTCAAATGCACATATAAATGTAGAAAAACAATAACAGGTGGAAGAGAGCCAAACGACCCCTGCCAATGTCACATATTATCAGTAAACAATTTCTAGGAATGGGGAGACTTCAGAAGATCCAGAACTCTTCACGGCCTTAAGTGGCACAGACTTGGGGTTTGTTTTACTTATAAGAATGTCATTGGAAAATTTATGCTCTGTTGCAAATACCTTCATGTTGCTCTGCCATTGTTACCGCTATTACCTAAAATTCAAATTGGATTTCTAGTGAAAATATTCATTCTCTTGGTGTCTTCTTTCCTCCCTAAATCCTAAATAAGAAATCCAGGTCCAAAGATATGGCTCAGAAGGCGCTCAAACCTGACAACATGAGTGAGTTCATTCCTAGATACATACATGGTAGAAAGAAGAAAACAGACTCTATGTTGTCCTCTGGCTACTCATACACACAGTGGTGTGCATGCACACTTGGTTCTTATTAATTAAAAAATTAATAAGAACCAATGAATGAAAAATGAGATTGGGTAAGTTTTTAGTGAAATGGCCACTGGCACACATTTTCTAGAAGTTATAAATATAAATCAAGACTAGAATAGACATCAAATGTAGATGAGGGGCATTTGAATGGTGGTGTAGGGATGAGAACAGGAGGGTTCATGTGGGGGAAGGATGGAGGGGGAGAATATTGGGAGAGACAACAGGAATTCAGGTGGAGCATCTCTGGGATGAGTTAGAAACCTACTGCAATGGAAACTTTCAGGAATCTGTGAGGATGAACCTCGCAATAGAGGATACAGAGTCTGAATCAGCCATTTTCTGTAACCAGGCAAGACTTCCAATGGAAGGATTGGGACATCAACCCCACCACAAAACCATCAATCTACAATTTTCCCTACCTACAAGATGTTCCTGGGTTAAAAGTGGCTCAGAAATGGTGGAAGTGGCCAAAAAAAAAAAAAATGACTGGTCCAGCTTAAGACCCATGCCATGAGAGGAAGCCCACCCTTGACACTACCTGAAGGTCCAGGAACCAGAGGTTGGATTGCCCAGAGACCTAGCACAGAACCAAGCCCTACTGGCCAGAAAAGATAAAAAGTCAATGAAATGATTCCTAATGATATTCTGCTATACTCAAAGATTGGTGACTGGCTCAGTTGTCATCAGAGAGGATTCACCCAGCAACTGATGGAACCAGATGCAGAAATCCACAGATAAACATTTGGTAGAGCTTGGGGAATCCTACAGAAGATGGGGAGGAAGGATTGTAGGAGCCAGAGGTGTCAAGGACAAGAAAATCCACAGAATCAACTAACTTGGGCTCATAAGGGCTCACAGAGACAGAACTACCAACCAGGGAGCCTGCATGGGACTGATCTAGAACCTCCATACATATGTTACAATTGTGAAGAGTGGTCTTCCTGTGGGACCCTGACAGCGGAAGCTGGGTCTGTCTCTCACCTTGTTGCCTGCCTTTGGGGACCCTTTCCTCCTACTGCATTGCCTCATATAGCATTAATAGAAGAGGAGTTGACCAGTCTTTTATTTTCTCCTGTATTTTATTTTTTTTAATGTTTATTTATTACTTCAGGTTACATCTCCATCACAGTGTCAAGCCAAGGCTGGTTAATATCCATAGGAGGTTTGCCCTTTTCTGAAGAGAAAAGAAGGAGTGGATGAAAGGGAGAAAGAAGAGAGGTGGGGGGGAGGACTGGGAAGAGAGGAGGGAGGGAAAACTGTGGTCAGGATGTAAAAACTAAATAAATAAATCTTACAGTTATATAAGTTAAATAAAAAATAAAAATTAAATCTTAGCATATGAATTGTATCTCCATATTTTATGACAGAAAAATATGAGCCGATCAAGTTACAAACACTGTGAGAACTATGAGCCAGATATCAACATATTATGAAGTTTTTAGAAATCCATTTTAGAAAAAGTTTTTTTTCATTACACAGAAAAATTACTTTTCTTATGATGTAATATGTAAAGCAAAATGCTGTGAATTGTTGAATATAGGCAAAAATAAGACAACGGTCTATGCAGAGAAACAGAAGAAAAAAAGATTTGGGTAAACAGGCAGCAGAGAAAATACCACAAGCTGAACAAATAGCATAAACAAAGAACTATGAGGACATGAAAAAAAGATTGAGAGTAATGTGAGGCAACCACTGTAGCCCAGATGAAAGAGAAGTTGTTAGAGATTTTACAAGTAATGGGTTCCCATTAAAAAGTAGTCAGCCAGGCACAACTTCAATATTTCTTTCTCTCTTACTGATGAAACAATTTTGAAGATACACATAAGAGAGCTTATCATCGAGTGAGGGATTCTAACACAGAGGATGCTTGAAAAAGTTGAAAAGCATTCACTATTGGAAAAGATGAGAGGAACTTGAGATCCATATGGGAACTACAGAAGCTTTCATCAAAGAGGTTATAGACTGCAAGGCTGTGGGACTGAGTAGAGTGACAAGTGGAGCTACAAACACAAATCACAGCAGTGTGTAGACTGAGTACTTAACATACCATACCCTATATTTTTTTTATTTTCGTGTTCCTCCCCTCAAAAATGGCAAACCGAGTTTTTTACCATGTAAAAAATAATGGCAATGACCAATATAAAGTAAAGCAAGTGATATATGTATACATATACATATGCATATACATATATATATATGATAGGCAGATATATATAATAGATATTTGACTGGTAGGTGGGAGATATATATGAAAGATGATAAATGGTAAATAGACAGATAGATAGATAGATAGATAGATAGATAGATAGATAGATCAATAGGATAGAATCAAAGCAATAGAAAGTTGTATTTTTCTTTAAGTAATTTGTATGTGTTGTTTTGAGAAAGCAGGACATAGATCATGAGGATTAGAGTACATGTTCAGACATCTAGAGGCCCTCAGTTCACAAGCATCATAGTCCAAATCATAGAAGTCACTGCAAGTATAACTCTGTCTGCTTAACCTCACTGCCAGCTGCTTCTCTTGTACACTGACTGATAGAAAATCATTATAAACAGCCATCATGATGAGCCTGTGTTAGCTTATGTTACTAACTAATCTTTCCCTGTTATAGATGTTTACAATATTTTTCTTCTGACACAGGAATGCTTCATTTTTAAAATGAGTACACTTTATTGATGTATGCAAGGTGATAGTTTGCCTTTAATAGGTCCAATTTGAAAACAGAGATGAATTTCCTGAAGTAAGTTTTCAAGTAAATGAAAATAAGTCAGGTAACCCAAGAGGATGGAAGATATTTGAAGAATAATCAACTTAGCACTGTCGACATGAAAAAAAAGGAAATGAAAGAAGCTTGTGACCCCAAAATAAATCAAGACACAGAGGTAGACTTTGAATAGAAAACAAACGAACAAAACAATGACTTAACTCTGATGATGGGAACATGCTCTCTTGATGAACAAAGGCAAAATTCAAAACCCAGGAAAGAAATGTAGTGGGCCAGATTGCTTCTATAAAGGGAGACAATGATTTAAGTACTGAATGGCTTGAGAGTCATTACCTTGGAGCATTTGGGCTCAGAAGAGGCACAGAGAAGAAAAATGCAAATAAAGATACATCCAATACTTCATTTTTGGAAGGCAGCTATGCTCACCACTATACCACCAATGCAGTACCTAAAAGTTCAGCTATTTAAGTGCACAATGACAAAAGGATGCCATTATATGATATCTATAAAACAAAAAACATAACTAAAGTTTGTTGTGGAATAATAAATTATTGAAGTTTGATTATGGAAATTATGAAATTTGATAGTCTCAATTTTTGAAAGATAGTTGGCAACACATGCTTTATCTGCAGTTTTTGGTTACATACACTGGGCTTTGAGAATTTAAGCAACTGCCCCAGACCAATCAATAAGAAGATGAAATTCAAAGATAGAGCTGTGATCTACAAATCTGATGTGCTGTAGAACTTTAGTTTTGCCCCTATTTTAAGTCCTTGGCATAGTCATATAAAATCTAGAACATGCTCCACATGTTTGGCAGCATCTTCTCATGCTATTTATTTCCCCTCAAAATACACATCTCTTAAAACTTCATTCTGCCATTCATGCAACTCAACTAAACTGAACTGCGTTACCATCTATCTAGAAATAGAAACATCACAATTAGTAAAGGTAAGTGATCTATTACACATAATCACCATCCCAGGAACCCAGCAAACAATTTCACCTCACTGCCATAAGGCAAACCAGCAAGAGCTTAAGGATCTACTCGATGCAATATGGAGACTTCCATAGGCAAAGCTGAACTCTATGATGTGTTCAAGAGACTCTTCCTCAAAGTAATTCATAGAGGATAAAAACAAAGGGATTGACAGGGGTTTACCAGGAAAACTAAAACAATAAGAAATCAGAAATTAGCTTCCTTTAACAAAACTATAACAATGTCTCCACCTCTCCTGAACCTTGTACTGCATCTTTCACAACACAGTTCAGTGAGGAGAATGGATGAAAGGGAACAGGTTACCAAGCGAAAACACAAGTTGATGTCTTCAAAGACATTAAGATAATGGCAGAACTCTAAAAGTCAATAACAAATATTACTCAGTAATAAATTCACTAAAATAGAAGTATCCAATATTTGTGAACAAAAACTGGAAGCGTTCATTTACACAACAAAAACTGTTAGACATTTCCACTGAAGGAAAATTTAGCTGTGGTCTAACTCAGTTCATAGAATGATTTCCTGATATGAAGAAATCTATGAGTTCAATAATCAGTGCATAGAGGCTGAGTGTAATGGAGAAAATCTGTAATCTCAACACTTGGAAGTGGGAAGAAGGAGGATCAGAAGTTCAAAATCACCCATGGCCATCTAATGAGTTCTAGGTCAGCAAAGGTTTAATGAGATCCCATGGAAAAGGGAAAGGAAGGAAGGAAAAAAGTAAGGAAGAGAGAGAGACAGAGAGAGAAGAGAAGAGAGGATGAGAAAAAAGGGAGAAGGGAAGAAGAAAGTAAAAGAGAAAAATTCTATTTACACTGCCAAAAATAAGAATAAATTTAACAATAAATATGTAACATTTATATATGAAAAAGTAGAAAACATTTTTGAAATACATAAAAAATTTATTAGTTGCTCTAAGTCATGAAGATCCACAGGCATAATGGAAAATCTCAAGTGTTTACATGAATTTGATGACATACAAATTAAAATTACTAAAATTTTTTATCTCAGATACCTTAAAAGATTTACTAAAATTTTACTTGTAAAAGTAGATATCTAAGACTGCATAGGAAAACTCTAAAACCAAGTTCATGAGATTTAAAACAGCAAAAATCATCTATTATTAAAACGGTACAGTGCTCTTCTGGGTAAGCTGACAGACCAGCAATAACACGCTGACCTTTTAACACACAATGGGAGGAATAATAGAAAGCCACCGGGGGAAGATAAAATTGAGGTTTACATCATACTAAATGCCAGAGTAGACTTACAACAGATCACAAACCTGACTGAAAACATTAAACTCTTGGGGGAAAAAATGTTAAATCACTTTGGCCTTAACCTTAGGGCATGGAAACCAAGATATCATTTTAAATCAATTATCATTAGCTTTTAAAAGTCTCATAGTTAAATTTTGAGTTGTTTAGGAATCAAGAGGGTGTTCTGGATCTAAGAAGATATTTTTAAAATTATGAGGCAAGTTAGTATGAAAGCTGAGTTAGATATAGAACTTTAAACTCAGCCGGGCTGTGGTGGCGCATGCCTTTAATCCCAGCACTTGGGAGGTAGAGGCAGGCGGATCTCTGTGAGTTCGAGGCCAGCCTGGTCCACAAAGTGAGTCCAGGACAGCCAGAGCTGTTACACAAAGAAACCCTGTCTCGAAAAACCAAAAAAAAAAAAAAAAGAACTTTAAACTCATGGAGATGGTTAGATAGTAGAATGTTAAAGTCAGGTGCCAAATACATATGGACTGGACATTGGGAATGTATGCTAAGCCATATAACTCTTATAATTGTGGCCTATTTATTTCTGTTGTTTTGTATTGTATTTATAGTTATAAGAAAAAGAACCATTTTTTGGACTGAAAGGGAGAGCTGTTGGGGGGAAAAAAGAAATACCTTAAGCTAAAAAAAAAAAGAAGTGAAGAGGATGAGGGGTTGAGGGGGAGGAGGGTGGATGGGACTGGAGGGGGGAGTAGGGAGGGGATTGTGATTGAGATGTAAC